>MU158951.1:292739-339143 GCA_015888305.1 Antheraea pernyi
TAAAAAAACCTTGACAAATTATATACCAAAACCTTCCTCATGAATCACTTTATCTACTGGTGAAAACGGCAAGCAAATCCGTTCAGTAGTTTTTGAGTTTATCGCGAACAGACAGACAGATAGACGAGTAGGGGACTTTGTTTTATACTATGTAATGATGCAGTACTTTAGCAGCGATGCCTGAAAAACAGACAGACAGACGTTTCTACAAATTATTAAAATGTATTTTATGACTTATTCCAAGATACCTGGAACATTTTTTTTTCACATAACCTAAAAGGTACAGACGTTAGATTTCCATTCTTATTGTATGTAAAGACTATAACGAATTGTTTTGTTTGCGAAACTTGCATTAATTATAAGATTTTATTTGTAAACTAGCTGACCCGTGCGACTTCGTCTGCACCAAATCGGTTATTACCGGTTTCGATTGTACTTTTAAACGCGAAAAATCTAAATACATCTCAAAACCCGATTGCAGCGATACCTACTGTTTCAAATTGTGAATCCCAACTATCCAGGGACTCACTCAAACATATACTCAGTTGGTATGTGAGAAATATTTTAAAATATGCTTTGAACCCGTTCGCAGCATCACCTACCAGGTCCAATTAAGATAACAAATAACCTACATATATTGCCGATAAATGTCTTCCCAGTACGTTGTCCCAGTAACTTCTGTCCCCATAAGCCTACAACCCGTTCGTAACATCATCTACCGGGTTCAATTAAAATAAAAACTAACCTACGTATATTGGCAGTAATGTAAAAAAAGCTTGAGAGGTCCATGGACCTCCAGTTGGAACGTAGTTCCTTTCCCTTTTTTGTAGGCGTTTACTATACGCTCAGTATAGTTTACATTATAAAATATCAAGTTGATAGAGTTAAATTGTAATTTAAACGTTAAAATATATTCATAAAATAAATAATGATAAATTAAACACTGAATGATATCATAACTATTTTCAACTTGTATTAGAACTTTTTCACACTACATTGTATTAAAGAAAAACATAAATATTAAAAAGATATGAGCAACATGTGTCATCTGTCACTTGCCTGTGACTATTTGTCTAAGAGCTAGGCAACGGTTTCGACAGCGAATTGGCTGCCGGTAAACCTTTACAGGCAAAAATATTGAATTTTATATAATTTTAGAATGTTTTGTTTTTCACTAACTTTTAAACGCTACTAAAACGTGAATTTATTATTGCCAGACATTTTTGATATTAACAATAATGTGCCCGATGCAATTTTTTGTAAATAAAGAAGTATGTTCAAACCATGTTAAGATATCTGTAATTTTATTGAAGTTATATTTCTTATGGCGCGTTAGGGAAACATGATGAGAGTAAATTTTTACGATGAACGCGCACACCATAACAAAAAAATGATGAGAGTAAATTTTTACGATAAACGTGCACACCGTAACAAAAAAATGATGAGAGTAAATTTTTACGATAAACGTGCACACCGTAACAAAAAAATGATGAGAGTAAATTTTTACGATAAACGTGCACACCGTAACAAAAAAATGATGAGAGTAAATTTTTACGTTGCGCGCACACACCGTCACGAAAAACCGACACCCTAAAGTTAGCTATAGTCAACATTTTGTTTCTTTGTATTTGTTGTTTGTATTTCTCTTAGCTCTTAGACAAATAGTCACAGGCAAGTGACAGATGACACATGTTACTCATATCTTTTTAATATTTATGTTTTTCTTTAATACAATGTAGTGTGAAAAAGTTTTAATACAAGTTGAAAATAGTTATGATGTCATTCAGTGTTTAATTTATCATTATTTATTTTATGAATATATTTTAACGATTAAATTACAATTTAACTCTATCAACTTGATATTTTATAATGTAAACTATACTGAGCGTATAGTAAACGCCTACAAAAAAGGGAAAGGAACTACGTTTCAACTGGAGGTCCATGGACCTCTCAAGCTTTTTTTACATTACTGCCAATATACGTAGGTTAGTTTTTATTTTAATTGAACCCGGTAGATGATGTTACGAACGGGTTGTAGGCTTATTGGGACAGAAGTTACTGGGACAACGTACTGGGAAGACATTTATCGGCAATATATGTAGGTTATTTGTTATCTTAATTGGACCTGGTAGGTGATGCTGCGAACGGGTTCAAAGCATATTTTAAAATATTTCTCACATACTAACTGGGTATATGTTTGAGTGAGTCCCTGGATAGTTGGGATTCACAATTTGAAACAGTAGGTATCGCTGCAATCGGGTTTTGAGATGTATTTAAATTTTTCGCGTTTAAAAGTACAATCGAAACCGGTAATAACCGATTTGGTGCAGACGAAGTCGCACGGGTCAGCTAGTATCATAATAAAATATCGAATCAATAATACATTTAATCAGTAGTATGCCTATTTAATAAATCCCAATAAAACATAATAGCCTGTATTCTTAAATACAATCGATATGCAATAATTAAATATCTACGTCATTCTTTTTACGTAGCAATTAAATTTTATATTATTTTTATTCTCATCCTATTTCAAGTTTGTCCCATTCTTATCTCGTCCTATTCATAGTTCGCCACATTTGGCTTATTTATAACTGTTCCTATTCGTGAGTCGTCCGATTAATGGCATGCGCTATTCACGATTATTCCTCTTTGTAATTTGTGTAATCAACAGTGCTTCCGATTAAAAATTCTTTATGTTTCTTGCTCGTCAGATTCATGATTAATCCTAATTCTAATTTGTCTCAACGTGTCCTATTTGTGATTGGTTTCATTCCGATTCGTCCGATTCATGACTAGTAACCGTTTGTAACTTGTATAACACATAAAAGATCCTATTTTTAAGTCATTTTATTGTCAATGGTTTCCATACCTCATGCTATTTGTTTGCAAAAAGATTTAATAGGATACAGTTGAATACATATTGGATAGGTTCCTAATATTTGTTGGTGATAATACCTGACTGTGCTTAGCGTCCTCCTGCATGGAGACGAGAGGCGGTTGGGGGGCAGCGGGTTCATCCTCGCCGCATCCCGCGCTGGTCCTCTGCACTCGGACCGCGTTCACAAAGTCCACGCGCTTGTGGTTTATCCAGGCCTCTTTCAAACATCCTAGGAAAAATCATAATTCTTGATAATTTAATGTATATCCAACCTAGATAACCTAGATTTAATAAAAACCTAATAATAACCTTAATAACCTTAATAAAAACTCATTTAAATACTAGAAACAATAACAAAATGATCACTCCATGTTTCAGGCTCGCCAAGACCAATAACATTTTTTTAGGTTAGGTTAGTTATTAATAAAGTCCCAAAACATATTACCGTTTTGCCGGATAGTGAGTTCAAGCGCCATGTCAAGAGGGTTTTAATGTCTAAAGGCTATTATAGAGTGGATTAATATAGAAAGAACGATGGTGACGTCTGGAAATTACGCCCCTCTCTTTATATCTATGTTTTAATGTATGTATGTATTTTTAATGTATGTATTTATATGTATGTTTTAATGTAGATATCTATGTTTTGTAAAAATATATAACATGAAAAGATAAACCAGATCGAGTGGGTTGTTTGTCCGAACTGGTGGAATAGTTTTGAGGTTCATGAGCGCCTTCTCAAGGTCTAAATTGAATAAAGTATTATTGATTTTGATTTTAACTTGAATTATTATAATAAGTCCTCGGACCTAGTCGATTAATAGATACAATGAGAAGGAACTTGACCAGGTGTATGGTTATTAATTTTGTTTCTTTGGATTGCGACCCCCATACCCCAAGTATGACATCTTTTAGTGACATAGTAGGTCGCATCACGGGATCAATTGGTATAGTCACCATCTGTATCTGATTAAGTCGCTCACACTGTGCGCATGGTGATAAACCATGTCATAGTGACTGACTTTTAGTTTGTCATATTTCATGGTGAATGCTGTACTCAGTGACAAGGTGCATGTACCAGCTTAAGTAACTACTATAGTGCACATGGTGATAAACCAGTCATAGTGACTGACTTTTATTTTTCCCTTAGTTGGAGAAAAACGCATGTATATAGTAACAAAGTGCCTGGAACCAATGAAGTCACTAGTATAGTGTACATGGTATAGTGACTGATATTTATTTTCCTATTTTTAGATGAATGTCTACATACTAACAGAACGTTTATACACAATTAACTCAGTACCACCGTACACATGGTGGTAAACCTGTCATAGTGACTGACTTTGAGCCTTTTCTTATTTCGAGATAAATTTAGATACAGTTACCGAAAAACCTTATACGCTTGCATAACAGAGGTCACTGATACGATTGTGGATCTGTTAATGGTCACTTGTTTTTAGATTATTTTGTTGTTAGTATCAGGTACCTACAATATAATAAATGTTTTTTCTAATAGAACCCAAAACATTATATTTTGAATCTGTCGACAATAATATTCGAAATTGTTCTATAACATACCTTTAAAGCTGGTGATGTTACGGAGATGCCACTTCGCGAACGCGTCCTTAGCGACGTCCTCTGGCACTCCTCCGAGAAACATTGGCCTTTCCAGCTTCAAGAACTCTTTGCTGCCTAATACACAAATAGTCATTCGTGAATAAACTATAATCTGAACACAGCCGCTATACCGTCATAGGTATGCGCGGGGAGGCGGGGAGTGGGAAGGGACGAGCATGTATTCACATGGGATTCGTAGTGTCGGACAGATCTTACGATATCAAAGCACAATTTTCACGGTGATTTGTGGAACGGAGTTATAGTTTATCGTTATCCTATCCACTGTTAGTTTGTAAGAGTCCTAATGCTGGGCCAAATGCAATAGGAAAGTTACGTATATATTCACTACGCAAGCACATGATGTGTTGGTGATATTAGGCATCGAGAAATCCACAATTCTATATTATTCCTATACACGGTGGTATTAAAAGAACATTTCTCAGACTTAGGTTTCCTTATTTTGTTTTTTTTTTTCAGATTTAACCTTCCAATCATCAAGACTATTTGCATGTGCAAAGAGCCTTAACCCCTTGGCAGATTTTTTAAGACCACGATCTCAAAATCTCATCGTTTTGATTTCTTTTTTAACTTTTTGTAACTTCGAACAAATGAGAAACTTTTAAATTATTTAAAAGTATTTTTTACATAAGAATCATGATTTTACAATACATAATTTATTATTTTTCAATGTTTTATAATGGATCGGGTGATGAAGTGGTATTTTTGGCAGGAGATAAATTTATAACTTTGCATGATGACATGCTACGTAAGCGTGACCGATCGTATTGCGCTTGCGTCAGACTGGCGACGCGTGGTATAGCGGTCTGTGTACATGTTATATTGATATGTTGTATCGGGCTCGTGCAGCCCAACACACGTTTGAATAATTCATAAACTGTTATATAATTATTATTCGGAGGGCCAGTAGATATGAAAATCAGGCTAATGATAATAATTTCAATATACAAATTACGAAGGTGGTCAGGGTGGCCACGTTGAATCTATTACAAGTTTCAACACGGATGGGTCGACTCGCCCGCGGTAGTACCCCCCTCTCACAGAACACCGGCGTGAAGTAACAGTGCTTGCATTGTTGCGTTTCGTTCGGTCAGTGAGTACGCCGGAGGCCCAACTCCCCTCTCCCCCGCCCCTTCCCCACTCCCCCTCCCCCAAACACAGGCTGGCAACGCACTTGTGACATAGTGTGTATGGACGGTGGTGATCACTTAACATCAGGTGACCCACATGTTCGTTTGCCTCCTATGATATAAAAAACCAAAAAAAAAAGAAATCTAAATAATTCAAACTATACTTAATGTGAAAATACAAAAGAGACCACAAAAGTATTCCACTGTTTTGAGTTTTCACTTCTATCGACAGTCCTTATGACAGCCTCGACCTTTTTTTAAGCTTATGCTGCCAGCAGTCTTTTAACCTGTGCCTCATGAGGACTACATTCGTTTGAATGGAGTTTAGACCTTTACACGTCGTGCCCTTTAGCTTAGGGTCTGTAAATATCTTAAAAGACTTACCTTCGTTGATGATAGACCTCGCAGGACCATCATCCACCCTTAAAGTGAAATTCTTCTTGACGGCTATCAGCTCTGCCTTGTGATACTCACCGTTCGATACCATTTCGAAACTGGAAAATGGGGAATTTTTTAAGACCTGTCTTGCTGCATGGATAGGAGATCATTACATATGGCAGAGATACGAATGTTAAGATGGGTATGTGGAGTAATCTGGATAAGATTGGGAATGACTATTGCAGAAGTTTGAAAATAGCACCTGTGACAGAGAAGTAGAGGAGTAATAGATTAGCATGGTACGGGCATGTCATGAGGAGAGATGAAACTCATGTAACCAGAAAAGTATGAAAATGGACGGATATATTAAATCACGAGTTATTTATATTAATATACTTGAGCAGAAGATTCCTCGTTAGTCCTGACAGAACCATACGTGTTGGAAGGTGGTGGACAATCACAGGTACACCTGCGTTACTCCAACGAAAACAAATATTTTAGCTAAATAAACATTAGTTGGATCTTGAGTTCTGTCACGGCACCGTGTAGTTCGGCACTAGGGTATGTTACACTCGGCGTAATTAGAATGTTTATATAAGGATATAGCAGTAACAGTATTAATACCATTATTCTTCGTCATAATCAGCTTGTAAGAGACCTGCTGCAGGGCCATAAGGCTCTTCCCGAAGGAAGGTATGGTCATAGTCACCATCAAACCACAACCTATTACCAATTTCAAACTCAGAGATATCGACAGTTCAATATGTTCCCACATCACTGGTACTACAAGAACATTTCTCAGGTTCAGGATTCCTCGTGATGTTTCATTCACCGTCAGCCGATACTGTTACCAATTTCACATTACTAATTGTACGCGAATTTCTAAAAATTCCTTGCTACATACCGGGGTTCGATAACCCCACCCGTCAAACCCGTAGACATCACAACTTTAACCCCATTATACCAAAACTATAATTAAATTGTTGTAGTTGACACTACGTTCTAGAATGTTCCAAAGAGCAGTTCTGACCTGTACATGGTGGAGGTGGGATGGTTTCCAACGTCGTAACTGATGCGGACTCTTCCGTTGAAGAGTTCCACCGCGAGGTGCTCGTTCTCCCCGAAGTACATGAGGACGCCGTGGTGCTGTGTCGTGCTGAACACTGGATACAAATTCCCAGAGTCTACACAAGTGGGCGATGGACACGGGCATATCCGTCGTCTGGGCAGTTTAAGCTGCACAGGCCCACGTAGTGTGGAGGCACATTGTGCCGCTGCGACTCCCACACCTTGGGGTCTACCATCTTGACCGCTCAGACCACAGTTGGGGTCTCTTAAGAGGGAGTAGACGTAATGCCAATAAGGCAGTCCCTGTTCCCCCGTACAAAAGATGTAGGAAGGTACCATGAGGTTTTATTCCGTGCAAATATAACATAACCCATCCTCAGCTGCCCGGTGGGATGGATATCCGTCAGGGATCTCCCCATGTAGTATTTCTATTACATCAGAATGGTAAGTGAGCATACAATGAGACTGCTTTTCTGGTACCAATCCTCATCAAGCCATAACTTATGAGGATTTTCATTCAAGATGGACGCGTGTGATGTTTTTTTAACGCAACAACCATACATATAGTCAGTATAATATATACGTTAGGATGTCCGTTATTTAGCAAGTTAGTTTTTTTGACTTGAGTATCGCTCAAATCGTTTGCTTATAGCGTAAAAATATTTAAGAAAAAAAAATTCGACGCGGTTTTAACTGTACCTAACGGACGATACTTTTCCCATTAATTTCACGTGGGGTATTCTCACTTTTGAGCAATTAATCTCTATCTTGCTTGTTTACTATTTTGCCAAATATTATTAATTCTCCATCAACTATAATTACTTGGCATCGAGAACTTTTAATTAAATTTTGACCTTAATTTATTAGTTTCAACATGAATGGGTCGGCTCGCCCCAGGTAGTACCACCCTCTCATAGCCACACCGACGTGAAGTAACAATGCTTCCATTGTTGCGTTTCGTTCGCTCAGTGAGAGCGCCGGAGGCCCTCCTCCTCTCTTCCCATTTCCACTCCCTTTCCCCTCCCCTCCACCCAAACACAGGCTGGCAAAGCACTTGCGACTCCTTTGGTGTTGTTAGTGTCCATGGACGGTGGTGATCACTTAATATCAGGTGATCCACCTGTTCGTTTGCCACATATGACAAAAAAAATATGTACAAATTCAATTTTTGACCCCCAAATTAAAATTTGTAGAAAATTTACAAATCGATAATGCGCTATATATTAGCGAATATTTACAACATAGTCTATATGTATAGTATGTAACCTATTGAATGCCCAAAAATGCAGTCCATAAATATTTAGACACTAATTAGATTTACTTACCCAAAGTGACGTTGGCTTGAGGCACTGTCCGCAGCGGCTCCAGCTCCACGAGAGAGTCATTGTGACTGAATGTGAGTGACGTCAGGTACTCGCAAAGCCGACCTGGTAATTTCGGGAACGATTTCACTCATGTTCAGAGACAAAAATCAGAAGTGGAAGTTTCCAGAACAAGTGCTAGAATACATGAAAGTTGACGCAAAATTTTCAACTCTGATATGATATAATACAAAATATTAAAGTAATTTATTATATACTAGCGGGCCGGGCGGACATTGTCCTGCCTTGATAATAAAAAAAAATCCTAAAAGTCAACCGCAACACCACCTACCGGGTCCAATTGAAGTGAAATTAAACCATTCTCGGATCCATTGGAACACGCTCACAAAGTTTTATTAAAATCGGTCCAGCCGTTTAGGAGGAGTTCAATGACATACACACGCACAGAAGAAATTTATATATAAAGATAGTCTGATGGAAACAAGCCACTACACTGACTTTTTAAACTGTACGTAGCATAATATCTTAGCAATTGAACGGTGATCATTATTTAAGACGACATAAAAATATTTTTCCTACAATTTTAACCTTCAATCATTAACCTTGATTTTTTTGCAAAATTAAGAAAATGAGCAAAAAAAAGGTATAAAAAAATCAATTCCAGTACAAGTTCATACATAGATCTTCTTTTGGTAATACTAACAAAATGAGGGTAGCTGTAAATTTTTGTTAAAATATAATTACCTGAGTAACCGGGAGCGCACTTGCACAGGTAGTCGTTAGCGGGCGCCAACAGCGGCCTCTCCATTATTATATCGTCCTGGTCACAACAAAACCAAATTCACAGTATAGAGGACGCTCAGGAGCCGAACGAAAACTACTTCAAATTTTATAGATTCTCAAACAGCCGTATATTTCACCTTATGTTAAGTGATCACTATTGTTTATATTGGCTTATAATTAAATCTCAGAATAGATTTGAAACCAAAGTTGAAATAACATGTCATTATTCGTAAGGTCAGGTGTTACACTTTTGAGTTGTGGTCCATGGACCGCAAATAAAGCCTTGACGTAATTCCCACATAATATTAACCACAGGATATAGAAGAGCCTTTATTTATTATTTTATATTATTTAGTACACATTTTAAGGAACTATAGAAGTAACAAATATTCGTTAAAGAAAAAAAATACTGGCTAATCATCGCGAATTTATCATATTGTTATTAAAGACAGGGAAAAAGGTGGGGAGACAGAAAGAGGTGAGAAGATAGGGAAAAGCGAAAGAAGAAGGGAGACAGGGGAAGGAGAAAGGGAGAGGGGAAAAGGTAAGAGGGAGAAGGATGGTTGAAGAGGGAGGTAAAGTAAGGAATTGATCGAGGTCGGTACCTGCAGAGGCTGCGAGGGCGGCAGGTAGCAGACGCCGTGCAGGCAGTCGTGGTGCGCGCAGGGCGACGTGCCGAGAACAGCGTGCGGAGCCGCCTCGCAGTAGCGGCCCGCGTACCCCACAGCGCACGCGCACCGGTACTCCTCCAGCCCGTCCACGCACGTCGCACCGTTCTGCCGTGTCCACAGATTATAAACAATTATATTATTCAGTATAATAAAACCACAGATACAACTACAACAATATAGCGTTATATGTCCGATACATTTTTGCCTCAAAAGATGGCGTTGTATAGTTATTGTTATGAAACTGTCATATTACAAATCCTTAGGATTTGTAGGAGCCTCGGGTCTACTAGTATCGGAGTCTAGACTGATTTGGACAGCATAATAATAATACTCGGAATGTGTAAAATTGACTATTTATTCATAACTCCATATATGGTATTTATGCATACAAGAGATCGTCAATTGTTTGAACGACATTTACAATATGTAAGAACGTTTCAGCAAGTCTGCTAAAGAGGATGACATACACGGAAGCTCAGATTTTATAAAGACTTGTGTTTAATCTCAGTGACTAAAGTGTTACTTAACAAATATTAGTTACGACACAGGTTAATAGATGGCGTTTTATTCAAAAGATTTGAAATAATATTTCATTATAATTTATGGACTGAATTATAACTACGCCCCACTTCTAAGATTATTATATCACCATCAGTACACTTTTGTTTAATATTCATAATTTTATAAATGACCACACGGGTTAATAGATGGCGCTTAGCTAAAAGCCTCTGATAACGAAAATAGTCACTGAGTTGTTAGTAAATATAAGTTAATAACAATATTTGGCAGTTTTGACATTGCATTCCATTTCTGAAATCATTTATACCATCATTTATAATTATATGAGAATGGGGTAAGTTAGCAGACCGATAGTTTAGTTTGGTTATATGCAAAATTATATATGTGTTTCTTTCATAGCCCTTTTTACAATCTCTGACATAAAAAATCTTTTTTAAACATCAATTTTTTTAAGTACAAAATAATAGGGTACAAGGAGGTTTTAACAGATAGGGTAAACTGACAAGATTACCTGACACATGTGATTGATGCAGTCGTCAGCATTGACTGTGCAGTTCTCGCCGGAGTAGCCCTTGGGGCAGGAGCAGGTGTAGTGGCTGTAGTGGTCGGTGCAGATGGCTCCGTTCGCACACGGGTTGAACTCTGTAGTGCAGAACGGAATTTTCTTCTCGCAGAACTCACCTGGAAGTGTATTATTTAGATATTTTCTCATTTAATTTAATTTTACAGTGTATTCAGTTCCGTAACGCGGCTTGCGATGGGAGTTAACTGGTAGAAATCGTCACGTAAGAAAAAAGCGTTATATCCCTCCCTGTGACTTTTTCTGTATCTCTGTCTTAAAGAGTGCACTGAGAGAGTCCGATTGTTGTGTTCGTGGCAACCGGACGCGCGCTCGCATGTGCTCTCGATACGTGATTATTTTTATTTTTGCGTGACGTCATATCAGTCAGTTGGTGTTTTTACGCGAGTGAAAATTCTTTCTATATCCGTATCGAGAATTCGTGTACGTGTTCTATCTTGTTTCAGTCAGTCGTATTCTATCCTGTCTGTCGTCGATCGTTTTCCTGTTCTTTTCAGAACAGAGGAAATCGTACTTGTCAGTACGCAAATCGCACTTTTCGATGCGTCAGCGTGCTTCTCTCCGAGTCGTCGTGTCGTCGTGTCGCCGCGCCGGCTGAAGAGAAGAAAGAAGTGTTAGGGCTTCCCCCTAGGCACTGTAGGTCCCCTGTGAGGCATTGCACTTCGCCCACAGCTCCCTTTGATCCGGACTCGGGATAGTCCGTTAACTTCATTAAGGCGCGCCCCCCTGCCCCTCTGGCGGGGAGGTTTTGATGTCTAATCCCACCCCGCTCCCCTCCCCAGGCCCCGGTATGGCCGAGTCAATTTCCCTCAAACAAGAGTTTGCGGCCTTCCGCGGATTCGTCTCGGGGATGTGTCCGGAATTGCTCGTAGAGTATGAACGGTTCCTCCTCGAGGTCCGCAACCACGCCAAAGGCGGTCCCACGCCCAGAGTCCTGAGAAATCCTCACTTCACTTTGAAGAACTCCTTCTCCTTGCTCCCGCAGGAGGGTCCGTCCTCTGCCGACAAGGCAGACACCCCCACCCCAGTCGATGAAGGCTCCCTTATGGAGCTGGATCAGACTCTCGCGCCTGACGGTTTCACCACCGTCACGCGGGGCAAAAAGCGGGATTGCCCTCCCGCTAACTCCTCCGATAGTGAGGGCCATCTGCCCTCAAGCAAGCGCCCTCCTACAAGGGACGCGAAAGCCCCCAAAAAGGCCCCTAAGGCCGTTATCCCCGACAGCCCGGCTTCACCCGACGCCGCGGGTTCCGTAGCCTCGGGTAAGAAGCCCCGCCCACCTCCGCCCGTCACGATCCAGGACAAAGCGTCTTGGGTCGAAATTTCATGCATGCTGGAAACAGCAGGCATTCCTTACACCTCCGCCGTGGATACCGCTGTAGGTATTCAGGTGAAGGTACCCACGTCCACCGCCCATCGCGAGCTCACTCGCCTCCTCCGGGAAAATCAGTGGGGCTATTTCACGTACTCTCTCGAAGAGGAACGTAAACTGCGGGTCGTTATCCGCAGAGTCCCCGCTGAACTTCCGACCTACGATATCTTAGACGACCTCAAAGAGCAGAAGATTCCTGCTCGCGAGGTTCATCGCATGCGCTCTCCGCGCACCCGGCAACCATATGATATGGTGCTAGTAGTCCTCGATCGCACCCCTCAGGGGAAAGCGATTTTCGATCTCGCAACCCTCTGCGGCCTCTCCGGCGTCATAGTCGAGCCGCCGCGCAAAACGTCTGTGCCCTCGCAGTGTCACAACTGCCAGGTGTACGGACACTCCGCACGAAACTGTCGCCTGAAACCCAGGTGCGTTAAGTGCCTCGGCGACCACTCCACTAGGGAGTGTTCTCGCACGAAAGACTCCTCCGACCCTCCGAGCTGTGTTCTGTGCCGCGGCGTGGGCCATACCGCGAATTATCGCGGATGTCCCCGCGCCCCGCGCACAAAGCGCCCTCGATACCCCAGGCAGGCGTCGCCGTCTAAGACGGCCGCTGCCCCCGCCCGTCCTCGACCTCCGCCTCTCATGTCTCGAGAGGCCTTCCCGAACCTGCCGGGCACGTCTCGTGCACCGGCAGCGTCCGTACCCGCGACTAGCGCGCCCCCCCGCCCCTACCGGGCCCCTCAGGCCCCGTGGGCTCCTAAACCCGCGTCCCAGCACACTCCCAAACCTCCGGCGGCTAATCCTTCACAGGATGACCCCGCATACTCCTTTTCCCTATCGAGTATTGACTACGCAGGTCAACTACTCATTTTCCACGAGATCTCGGAGATCTCGGCGTACGAAGAGTGCTCTCGTAATCCGCTACTAGGTGCCGTCACGGCAATCCATAGATTTCCAGCCATCGCGGCTACACTACAACGGCTCGCGCGCGCAGCTGTTAAAAAATAAATAACTCAAATAAGATAGAGTAAATCGCGTATTTACGTCTATCTTCCCCTAAAAATAACCGTCAAACAATAATAATAATTTTTGTTATGTCTATTTTTAGACTTCGGTGCCGTCACCGTTAGTAAATTTAAATTCAATCTTATAAAATGCGTGTTGCGCCCACGCTTTTGTAATCGATCCCTATTAGCTCCCGCACACTTCGCGGTTCTCAATAATATCTCGAGCCTAGGTCGTCCCCGCGCGGAGCCCTCTTGATATTATTTTCGCGATACAGTGACTCACCTACATCACTTGAACAGACATATGAGATCATCTCTCTCACACACGTGCACATATATACACATGGTGGGAGGGTTTTGTTTTTTTTTTCCCCATCGAACTGAATCGAATAGTTTAAGTTCGTTTCAATCCGATATACACGTATTCATTTGTGAATCATGCAATTTCGATTGTATGGTTCACAAATGTATATATGTATGAATAGCTTAGAATAGTTAGCTAGGACAGACGTGTCTTTTTCCAGGAAACAGCCCAAGCCGAGGTGTGCGTGCACCCTTGTGTATGTTACCCAAAACCAAAATCGGCTGAGTGCCCTAAGCGCTCGGCCTTAGTAGTCCGGTGAAGCTGTAAAGACCTTGCCAGGTCAATAGCATAGTCAGTTCGAAAAAAAAAAAAAAAGAGTGCACTGCGGTTTGGGAAACAAATATTGATTTCAAGGGAAAATGTCATGATTACATTATCTTTTACTTCAATATTTTTTTTATCTTTTTAAAATTCTGACTCCCTTTCTAATTTATTTTATAATGAAGGTGGGTATATAAAAAATAAATATTCCCGAACATTGAATGTATAATTTTCTATAGACATGGCAATAAAATTCATAATAACATATAAGACAGCATGAAGACTCATCGATGCGCGGAATCACGTATCTAATGATATTTTACCACTTTGAGTTTTGTAAATATATAATAAAAAATAGTTTATTTTGAAAAATGCAAGACTTGAATTTTGGTACTATCAGTCCTACTCGGTAAATAAAAACGGGAAATGTTAAAAAAATTAGACATGTTATATGAAGGATGAAACTTGTATATAGGTTATTTTGAAATATAATGGCTTGTACGTGATATTCTCATGTATGGGACACAGACTTACCCATAAATCCAGGTGCACATTTGCAGGAGTACCCCTCGAGTTTATCGAGACAGGTCGCGTTGTTCTGGCACCGGTGACCCTCACAATCGTCGATGTTCACCTCGCACCGCACCCCCGTGTAGCCGGCCTCGCACGAGCAGCTGTAATTCCGCAATACTGACCACTTGTACTCTATAGATCGCGACCACCGTACATATGATCATAAACCTTTGACAGCAAACTTTACTTCAGACCAACAAATATGCACACAGTTATCCATCATTTTGATAACTATTTCGTAGTCTCCCCTAGATTATTACTGTCATTGTATTATTACAAATGTCTTCTGATACTTTTAATGGTTTAACAAGATGGTGGCTGCCTTGTTAGAATTTTCCATGGAGTTTTTGTGGCATCCCAGAATTCATGGTCGATGGTATTATTTCCCATCCACTTCACTTATGCACAATAACCTAACTATATTACATAGATCACCACCAATATAACAAAATATAGAGTCAAATAATATAAGATTATGAATAAAATATACATGACAGACTAAGATCCCGCCATAAACTCAATACATCGAAGTAATTTGTAATGATTTGCCTGTTATGACATATATAACTAGATGGCGCTGTTATGTAATTTCGGATCCCTTTAATAACATTTTGGCGACTAGGCATAATATTGATTTTGATGATTTTTTTTTGTGTTTCTGTGGATTCATAGATGATTTACATACACAAGTAGACCCCAGTAGGTGGCGCTGGGAATTATGATATGGTTTAAAATGATAAACATCTAGTGGACTGGCTCTTGATTGCAGCTATTGGAACGCATCTATAGGTGTTTGGTGAAATACTTTCAACTTCAGAGTGATCTAGAAGAAGCCTTATCACCATGCTATGGCTTGATCACGATGTTTAGGAAAACATCACCAAGAGCTCCAAGGACAACTGCAAGAAGCTACAGAGGCTTGCCTATAGATTTTCAACTTTACAGTGGTAACTAGTGAGGTTTTTTTAAGAAAATCCCTACCAGCATGCTATGGTGTCATTACGAATAAACAAGAACAATGGTTCAATCTACTGGGGTATTATAGCGATCTTCTTCAGGAAGACTTTGTATTCAACCTAGTGGGGTATGGTATACTGGGTGTTAGGTTAGACGCCAGCAATATTTTTACAGGACGATTATTAGTCGTTTCTGTTTTTAAATCAATTGGAAAAATAGGTGCTTAATATTTGACCTAATTATCTCGGGAAAAGCAAAACTGATTTTCACTCAATATCAGATGATTTGCGCAAAAAGCGTGGTGTATTCAATGTGCGCCGCCGCCGCCCTATGGCGATTCACTCCGGGCCGCGTCCCGCATCTTGGTTTGCGCCCCGGTTCCCATTATTCGACTGTGCGGCGTTCCCACAATAAGCAGTTACGTAACGATTAACCTTGAAAAGCGCCCTTTAATTTTGGTCATTGTACCTAGTTGAGATTTTTTTACGTTTAAGTATCGTTTCCATACTTTTAAAAGTATTAGAACAAAATTTAAGCAAGGCTCTTTTTGTTGTTTATTAGTATTTGTTTTGATAATATCATTTTATATGTTAAACGTGACCATGAACTACATAGGATTGATGGGTGTCACCTTTTGAACATTCACCTGGTATATTCCAGGGTATTAAAGAACAAGAGGGGGTCTTACTGGAAGCGTCCTTCTTCTAGCAGTTGGCAGCGTCCGTGCGCGCACGGCGACCCGTAGCACGCGTCGATGTGCTGGTCGCAGGCGCGGCCGTGGAACCCGCGCGCGCACAGGCACTCGAACCCGCCCGGGCCCCGCGCCGCGCACTGGCCCCCGTTCAAGCACGGGTTGTTGTAGCAACGATCGCACTTCGATATTATCTCCGCCGGCGGGGGACCTGCTATTCAAAACCGCCATTATAATCCTCTAATCGTCCGTGTTGTTACAATACAATGTGTTTGCGCCTAAATGGTGGTAGGTGGTAGAGCCACGCTGAAGTTATTACTTGTTTCAGCATGAATCGGTCGGCTCGCCCGCGGTACTACCACTCGACCCATAGAAAACCGACGTGAAGTAACAGTGCTTGCATTGTTGCGTTTCGTTCGGTCAGTGAGAGCGCCGGGGGCCCACCTCCCCTCCCCTCTCCTCTTCCTCTCCTTCCCCTAACCCTTCTCCCCCAAAGGCTGGCAACGCACTTGCGACTCCTCCGGTGTTTTTAATGTTCATGGACGGTGGTGATCACTTAACATCAGATGACCCACCTGTTAGTTTGCCACCTATGACATAAAAAAAAAATGTTGACATCATGTTTGGAAATCAACAAGATAATATCGCATCTCTGCTTCCACCCCTCGCTTGCTCGCTCCATTGTGCTGTCGGGGGGCCCGTGAGGAACAAAGTTCCTTACGTTGACAGGGGCAGAGAGAGAGTGATGCACTCACTTGCTCGTGTGCTCATTTGCTTATAGTAGGCTCAAAACATACACACACAGCATATTCGTTACTTCGTTACTTGCTAAGTATGGAAAGGGTTCATTCAATCTCCTGGCATGAAGATTCACGTAGGAATGGAGATTCCTCACAAAAAAAAACTATTTTTAAATCGATACAATTCGTGGTCTAATGTTATCGATTCTTCAAAAGTTGAGGTCTAAGAGATCGCTCTCTTCAATATCGTTTCTTTCTTGATAAGCTTTATTTTTGTCTACATAGAAAAAAATCGAATCACTATTTTCAGTTCCAGAAAATCGTCACTGGACCCATTCGTTTCTTAAAATCGGTTAAAGTAGTCTATTGTTCTATACCTAAAAATCAATCTTAGATCGTCATTCGATGTACAATGGTATAAAAGCTGCAATAAAATAATCCACAAATGGTGGGTATGCAAGGGGTTAATAGTTTCGTTACATTTCAAAATGAGACAAATCCAAATTCAATCCGTTTCCAGTTTTTATACACTGAGAACGAAGTTCAAATTTCACCGTCCGTTAAGATTTTAGTTTTATTTTTATGATCTTCATATTTTATTCGTACACCATTTGAAAATCTTGAATAATAACGTAAAATTTTAGCAACGGCTAAAATTGAGTTCAGTTGATTTTGAAATATAACGACTCATTTCGACTGACGTGGGGCCTATTAGACCCCTTTAATGTGATCGAGCCAGGCCCTGGGGCATATTCGACCCCATGGTGCGGGGTCTGTCCGACCTTCCGGTATAGGAGTGCATTACCGTCGCAGAGGAAGGAGTGCGGCGGGGAGCTGAGCAGCAGCTTGCCGCGCATGCGCTGCGGGTCGGAGCAGCGCGCGATGCCCGCCTCCACGTACTCGCCCGCGCTCTGCACCCACTCCGCCAGCCAGCGCATCGCGCACGAGCAGTACAGCGGGTTCGAGCCCAGCGCCCTGCCCCACGCACGAACCGAATCCAATCAAAACGACCACTTACGAACCTCAAAACTACCACTGGTACCACTTATACAAATATTCCACAACTTACACCTACATCATATAAAATCAAAACTCAATATTTATCAATCAAATTAAGACTTTTTAGTTACAATTTCATTGTTGTAATTCACACTATAATTAATTTAAAAGAGAACACAGTTATTTGAATGATCTCAGTTTTCAATCCTGTCTACAATCCTTATGACTGCTTCCACATTATTTATCATTTGATTATGATAAATGGATAAATATTGAGGTTTGATTTTATATGGAGTATGTGTAAGTTGTGGAATATTTGTATAAAAGATAAACCATATCGAATTTGTTGCCAATTCGTCTCGAAGAGTGGGTTGTTTGTCCTGACCGGTGGTAGTTTTGACGTTCATAAGCGCCTTCTCAAGGCCTAAACCCAATAAAGGCAGTAAAAATAAGTACATCTCCATCACACTCGACCGTGAATTATATGACGTTATGAACGTGATACAGACAAGTATTATTTTCTGTACACAAAACACCAGAATCAAATGTTAAGTTTAAACTCTTTATCAAAAAAACTTACAAGTAGTAATAGATGAATAACCTTAATATAAGCGTAACCAATCAGGAGAGAGTATACAGAACAAACCAAAGGCTCTTACTAAAAGCTTGTTAACATCAATTCCACTATTCTTCTTTAACTTTTAAGCGTTTTACTGCTTAATTTTCGTTTGAACTAAATGGTCTCATACATGGATATTGCGTCATAGATCGTGAGTTCCAATTGTAATAAGTACATTGATAGAGAATTTTAAATTGATATCCTTCAAGCAACTACTAATATTGTTCTGCAAGTCCCACTTTTGATCACAGCATTTAAGTAATATGGTGGAATTTTTTTAAGCAATCTTATAGATATATACTTACACATGTGATATCGATTCTAAATCTCTGAAGACTCCATCAGCCAGCATCGAAATGTTATTCCCATGGAGGGATAGAACTCGGAGTTGTGTGAGGCCGCGTAAGGCATCTCTCTGGGAAGATATACATCTGTCTTTAAGCGACTCATTGCAGGGCTTAGGCCTCTTCCCCAAGGAAGGTATGAGTATAATCGTAACGCCAGACCATGACGTATTGGCGATTTTAAAATCTGGGGCTTTTTTTAGTTCAGTTTTTCCACATATGCTGGTTGGTACTACAAGAACATTTTGAAGTGAAAATTTAGTTGAATTCTTTAGAATCGTTGTGATTTCAAACCGGATGCAACGGTAAAACGACAGGTAAGTGACGTAACAACTTTTCGCGGTATTTTCGTTCGTCGGTTACAAAACTATGGCGGTTATTATTTTGGAACGGATTTTTTATTTACGAGTAACTAGATTAAAACGTAAAGAAATTTTATTATAAAGTTTATTATTTTATTGAAGTGAAAATATCTATTGAAATAAATTAAAATACTTTCATTATTAAACAAATCAACTTTGTAATCCTACCCTTGTTATATATATTCATCTCATTCTTTTGTCGATTTACTGAAGTTTCACTTCAATCGTGTGTGACAGGTGCTGCGACAGATTTTCAACCCGAGGTGTTACTTAGTCAGACGGGTTTAGAAAAAGCCCCACCATGTCATATTACTTTGCAGAATTAACAGTAGTACGACTCAAGAGGGTTGGGAAATAATAAATAACAATAAACCTGTACACATCTTATTTTAAGTTAATATTGTTTTATGCAATTAGTGAGAGAAGAATATTAGGGTTTTTCTTATTTCAACTCGTAAACAATGAAAAGTGGTTTGACGTGTCCGTGAAAAGTAATTATATCCAAATTATTTTGCAAAGTTAACAATAGTATTGTAGCTATCGAGAATGTCATCCTCTCTGGCAGACTGGCTGAAACTTTTGTAAATATTGTAAATAGAATATCGTTCAAACAATTGAACAAATAAATGAAATGTCGCGTGTGTCTATAAATACCTTCTATGATCATTTCAATAAACAATCTATTTTACGCTCTCCGAGTATTATTATTACGCTATCCGTGTCATTCTAGAATATTCTAGTAGTGAAGCTCCTACAGTATGAATCAATAGGTTTGGGAATAATAGATAAGAACAAAACTGTAAATATCTTAGTTTAAGTTAACACTGTGTAATCTAATTAATGAGATACGAATATTAGGGTTTTTCCTAATTTAAATTCAACCCTAAACAACTGCAAAGAGGGTTGACATTTGTTTAAAATAAAATTCCAAAGTTAACAATAGTATGAGTCAAGAGGGTTGGGAAATAAGTAATAACAAACCTGGACACATCTAAGCCTGTTGTAGCTGACGATGAGTGTGGACAGCTTGGTTAGACCTTCGAATGTGTTGTTCCCGAGAACGCTGATCTTGTTGTTGGAGAGATCCAAACGGGTCAGCTGAGTGAGGTGACGGACTTGCTCCGGCAGAATGCTCGTTATCTCGTTCGATTCTAAGTATCTAGAGAGGGATAGATAGATACCATTTGAGATAACTGTTCGTTTGCCTGAACAAGTTAAAGTAACCGAGAGTAAATGATATTACAGTTATCGCTAAAGTTTTTGACAGATTTGAATAAAGTTAGGTATAAATACATATTAGATATAAACCAGTGTCTCAATTAATGCAAATGATATTCCAAATTAAAGCGTGGCGCCGTCTATGAGACATCTATAACAATTTTCTGTCAACAAACTAATTTAAAGCGACATCTGTTCTATACTAATGGAACTTAGTATTAATAACAATAATCAACATTGACAATAATTTAATTTGTAATTAAAAATATACAGGCCATTAATCAAAATATAACTTATCGTATCTCTGAAATTGGACCAAATATTACCTACCTTAGTGCCATTTCATAAAGATCGGTCGAGTAGTTTCGGAGTTCATCGTGGACAAACATCATGACACCGGATTTGTATATACATATTCAGATTTTTTGGCAACCAATCTTCTATTAGGATATTTTTTTTATATCATAGGAGGCAAACGGACAGGTGACTCACGTGATGTCAAGTGATCACCACAGTCTACAGACACTTGCAGCACCAGGGAAGTCGCAAGTGCGTTGCGAACCTATCTAGGGCAAGAGGGGGAGTAAGGGAAGGAGGGAGGGGAGGGGAGGTGGGCCTCCGGCGCTCTCACTGACCGCACGAAACACAACAATGCAAGCACTGTTACTTTACGTCGGTTTTCTATGAGAGGGTGGTACTACCCCGGACGAGCCGACCCATTCATACTGAAACCAGTAGTAGCTTCAGCGTGCCTCTACCAACACCTACTTACAACGATTGTCGAGTAGGTATATAAGTTCCTTGCAATCGTTTCAATGAACTAACAAGATGGTGGCCGTCCTGTTAGAACTTTCCAGGGAGTTTTTGTGGCAAGTCAAAAGCCATTCTCCGTGGTATTATTTACCATTCACTTCACTTATGCACAATAAACGAACTATGTTACGTCAAACACCACTAATATTACAAAATATAGTACCGAATAGCACAAGATTATGAAGAAAATATAAAATCCACTACACGATATTCCAAGATCCCGTCAAAAACTCAACTTATATGTATAATAGGGTGCTCCATATCTAGGATAACTTCTAATTTTGTTCTGGATAGTCCTGAATAGGTTAGAAATATATTAAAATCGTGCCAAATTGCAGCTCTTATTTTAAAATTAACCCATGTTAGGACAGTCAAAGTTTTAAATGGAAATAACTAAGAAAAAGTTCTGTTATTACTTTGGATTATTTTAAAGTTATAAAGCAATTAATGGGTTATCGATATATGAATATTCTTGTAGCAAATTGAACGCTCTATAATTCAAAGGTCCAAAAGTGAATCTAGGTAAAAATCAAAGGTGTTTACGAACACTTACAGTTCTGTGGTCTGTTTGGGTATGTTCTGTGGGAGCGCTGCGAGGTGCGCGCGGGAGCACCGCACCACCGTGCCTGCGCATGCGCACTGCGCGGGGCAGTAGTCCGGCGCGAGGCAACCCTTGTCTTCCGCTGGGGATATCAATATTTATATATATATATAAAATGATAGAGATGTGTGTTTGTGCACTTATCACTCAAAAAGTACTAAATGGGATTTGATTCAATTTTTGGAGTGAAAACACCTTTAGACACGTTGAGCGGTAGTTTTGGCAGGAGATAAAGTTATGTTTTCGCGTCATGACATGATAGTAAAGAGTGACCGTATTGCGCTTGCGTCAGTATGTAATGAAATCGTGCAGCCCATCATATGTTTGATTAATGAATAAACTGTACAAAAATGTATATAATTATTGCTTCGTATGCCAATAGATGTAGAATTTTATAGTTAGTAGGTATTAGTTAATAATTTCAATATAAAAATTATGAAATTTAAATAATTGACACTGTAATTAATTTTAAAATGCAAAACTTTATTCTATTTTTTTTTTTCACTTCTGTCGGCAATTCTTATGACGGACTCGCTTTTTTTTTATCACGCTTTTATTAGCTTCACCTGTATGTATGTTTGTAACCGACCCCTTTGAGCTCGATTTTGTCCTACTTTGAACGATCAGATTTAATTCAAACTTTGCACACCTGTCAAAGGACGATTACAATGCAATAATTCGAACAAAAAAGTTAAAAAAAATTGTGCAAAAAAAAACATGCGTTACTGTTAATATCAGTACCTCCAGATATCAGTATTTTTATCATTTTTTATCACTTTTTACAAAAATATACATTTACTTCTAATTTACACTATTCTTAATCCAAATTTATTAAATTTTATTTTCTGTTTTTTTAGTTGGATTTTTTATGAAAGCGTGTTTTTTTAGTTTTTTATTAATTATTATTTATTTTTCATTTTTTAGTTAAATTTTTTAAACTTTTTCTTCGGAGTTTTAGTTTGTTCTTACCGCTACTTCTTACACACTTACGCTTATTAAAAAATATATCACGATAACTTCGTGTTTATATATGGTACTAGCTATTCCCGCGACTCCGTCCGCGTGAAACATTATGTAAAAAAAACAGCGATTAATAAAGTCACCTGAATGTATCAAGTCCATTTACTTATCTACTTTTCTCTCGTACTTAAGTCGCATCGTCATTAAAACTACAATAACTTTTACTAGAGTTAACCAATGTTAATGAAACCAAGACTAAATATTACTCGAGGATATGCTTTATGATTTTCTTGATGAGGTTTTATTGTGAACAAACTACTTTAGCAGTGATGCGTGAACAAACAAATATACAGACCTACATTTCTAAAAAATATTTAAATATATTTTATTCCTAGACATCTTGCGACAATTTTTTTTTTAACAAAAGTACAGATGTTAGATTCACATTCCTATAACATGCATAGATGTGTTAAGGATGCTCACGTGTGCATTTGAAGTCTGCTACTTCAAGTCGGTGTAAGTTTGCATCCCGCAACGCGCTCGGGGACCCGCAGGTGGCGCCGGGAGCCAACCGCCGCGACCGCAACCAGTTCGGGAGCCAAGCGACGTGGCAACTGCACTCCAGCGGATTGTTTTCCAAATTCCTGGCAAACACCGATCGTGTGTTATCGGAAATCTATATGTAAACCATCCGTCGGTATGTACCGGCACTTGGAGTTTGGAGAGGCGGATGTCTCGCCATCTAGTTTAAGGAAGTGCAGCACACTCTTCGCGATACCGTTGCAAATACACGACCCGCTTGCCATCGCGTGTGCATTAATTACGCACAATTACTGCTACACCGCTATATACGTCGTGTATAACCCGCTTTTAATCTTAAGTGTAATTAAAGGAACTATTTGCGCTTCTTTCACCGCATAATATACATTAAGTGTTGTGTTACGTGTGTGAACGATCTGGTGGCCACCAACACCCCTCTGATACTCGTGTTTCGTGCATGTGCGAGGACCAGGCAGCCGCACCCAGCAACTTAGGTAAGCGAAAGTGCTGTATATACCTCCCATATCGACCACATACTCTCACATGCTCGGAGTATAGACTAAGTTAGACTGACTCGCATCCCCGTGTACATAATAAGTTCTCATACCACACGGTGAGCACGGCTATTTACACGCCTGCCTCACCAGAGTTAAAGAGCTCAAAAAGGTCAATTATCATGGTTTTTCAGTACCAATTACAACAAAACTATTGAACTTTGGTAAACATAATGGTTAACTACATATACGTTAACCTTTAACAATAATATTGAAAGGATTGTTTGGAGTTTTTAACGGGATCTTGGATCCCGTAGTAGATATTATATTTCGTTCATAATCTTGTGTTATTAGATTCTATATTTTGTAATATTGATGGTGCTTTACGTAATACAGTTTGTTTATTGTGGATAAGTGAAGTGGATGGGAAATAATACCATAGGGCATGGATACTGACTTGCTACAAAATCTCCCTGGAAAGTTCTAACATGAAAGCCACCATCTTAATAGTTCATTGAAATGATCGCAAGTAATTTGTATATCGTTACCTACTCGACAATGGTAACAATAATCTACTAGAAGATCCATGTTCCGTTGTATTTTGTCCTATCCACTTCATTTGTGCATAATAACCGAACTTTATTACGTAAAACACCAGTATTACAAACTATAGAGTCAATCAACGCAAGATTATGAATAAAATATAAAATTCACTACATGACATTCCAAGATCCCTCCAAAAACTCCAGCCAACTGTTATCGTATTACATGACATTCCAAGATCCCACCAAAAACTCCAGCTAACTGTTATCGCACTACATAATATTTCAAAGCTCCCACCAAAAACTCCAGCTAATTGTTATCGCACTACATGACATTCCAATATCTCAGCAAAAACTCCAACTAACTGTTATCGTACTTTATGACATTCCAAGATCCCACCAAAACTCCAGCTAACTGTTATCGCACTACATGACATTCCAAGATCCCACCAAAAACTCCAGCTAACTGTTATCCACATCATATGGTCCATGGACCATGGTCTTAGACATTAATATACTAAGCTTAAAAGCTATATATTAAGCTCTCAAGTATAACCGGAACACACCATTAGATACTTAGCGACATATTTTTAACGTTGGATTCAAGATAAGTAAATAAAGAAACTCGACAAAGTGATTCAGTTTCATCGTTAATCCTTTCATAATTAGGAACGATGCTCAACAGATATAAGTTCGTTAACAATTAACTCTAATAAGTTCTTTTACCTGATTTTTCAGTTGAGAAAATGAAAAACCTATAAAAAAAGGTAAGGATTTAAGATAAAATGGGGGAAAAGGGAAATCACTCACAAAGTAGAGAGAGAAGTGAGATGATCGAAGGAACCCGGTGTGATGCACCTTATTTTGTTATCTGCGAGGGATCTGAAAACAGAACAACTTTGTTACACTAATGAAATAATATTTTACACATTTGTTACGTTATTGTAAAGTAAATATACAAGGTTAAACACTCGCAGTATTAGAGGATGTAATACTTCATGGTCACATTTAACATATAAAATAATAATAACAAAACAAATATAAATAAATAACAAAGAGAATCGAAGTTAAAGTTTGTTCTAAGACTTTCAAAAGTATAAACAGAATCGTAATAAACCTAGGGGCAATGACCGGTGCCCAAAGCTATAAGGGGCGACCCGGAGTTAACCCTCGATTGTGACTACTTACAGAACAGTCAAACTGTGAAGACCGAAGAACATTTTATCGGTGACAGTCCTGAGCTGGTTTCCATCCAAGAGTAACTCCTGAATGTTGGCAGCGCCGTCGAATGCATTGTCTTCTATCACTGTAATACCTGAAATATAACCAAGGAATCCTTTCTTTTACCACATTAGTACCTGATGTTAAATTACATGGTCTAAGATGGTTACACCAAGGCTAGAGGGAGACTGGCTCTCAAATGCAACCTGTAGCATGCGCACCGCCGAAGTGGCTTTCTGCTACTCTGGGGGACTCCGAAGGGTCTTTGAGAACCTTTAGAGTTTTCGTTCAGATCCAGCTAACAACAGTAAAGATACAATGCACGTACCTCGTGATCTCCTCTCTGTTCCAGCTGGCCGCTGAGCTTCCACGAATGTTGGATAATGATTCTTGTTTTGATGATGATATTTGTTTCAGCTGCTCATTATAATATAATCGCCTCGATAGTTCGATGGAAAACAGAAGAATGAATGACATTTTGTTCTTTTTCGTTGACGTTCACGTGCATGACTACCAAAAAGTTGGAGTCTCGATACTATTAATTAACTGAGATCTGAACGTCAACAATCGATTTATATAAAAAGGTTCTATCGCATAATAATGACGATACACAACCGGAACATATCTACAGGTGCTTTGTGACAGATCAACTTGAGGGTTTTTGCTTTCATCATAATATTTTCCTTTGCCAAAAATTCAGGCTTATACATAAAGATCTGAACGTACGTTTATCGACGCGGTGTCCTAAGGGGAGAGACAAATATGACATACAATTACCCCAATAAGAAGGAGCTGACTTCAGTTACTCATTAACTGATTCTTTCTAATCACCGTAAGTTACCAATATAATTAAATGAATTAACCAATACAAGTAAGCATTAATTTAATTTCCAGTAAAGATACTTTTACCTAATACCTTATTATTACCATAAATTACTGTTGCGGCCGCGTAAATAGTCAATTAGGAAAAATTGTGTCAGCGAGGGTGCGAGCATTTTGTTTGTTGATCGCCCCCAGCGCTTGTGACGCCGGACCCAGTTCGACCTATTATTCACCATCGCAATTCCTCGGCGCCGACCTCCGGCATCGAACCTCGCACCAACCGGTGAGTGACCAGAACTTTCGCTACTAGTTCTCGCTGATCTCGCATTTGATTCACACCACAGGTGGTTTCCGACCGAAGGAATCACCACCAATTACCATAGGAATTAGGTGTCAGTACGTTACCGTTATTCCGGAAATCCACCTTCAACAGATCAGGAAGACGGCCAAAGAGTCCATCAGATTTGACCTGCCCCAAGTTGTTGTCCGACATGAACCTGGATGAAAATCACTTCGGTATTAAATCAGGTAATCAGTTCCAATGAAAGGACGATAAGATTGTCATGTCCTAGGCACTCCTTCGATAATTCAAATGTATAGTCTTTTTTTTAACTTTATTTTTGGCAACCTATCTTTTAGATTATTACTGCCATTGTCAAGTAGTTAATAGTATTTCAAGTTCTTCTTCGATTCCATTTTGGCAACCAGTCTTCTAGTAGACCATCACTGCCATTGTCAAGTGAGTATCCGATATTACAAGTTTCCTGCTATAATTTCAATAAACTAAGAAGATAGTGGCCATCTTGTTAGAACTCCCCATGGAATCTTTGTGGCATCTCAGAATTCATGGTCCGTGGTATTATTTTGCATTCACTTCACTTATGCACAATAAACAAACTATATTACATAAAACACCACCAATTTTACACAATATAGAGTCAAGTAACACAAGATTATGAATAAAAAACAAAATCCACTACATGACAGACCAAGATCCCGCCAAAAACCCTAGTATAGTCTTTATCCCCGTACTTCGACTGTGACAGAAAGACGTACTACCCGCTTTGGATGCAAAGTTAAATATACCGATTATTTAATAACCAAATTAGATAATAGTGATATTTACTAGACTAACAACTTTGGTTAATTGGTTTAGTGGTTGATGAAGCAGTCACAGTGCATCTCTTTTAGTCTGTCGAGAAACGTCTACACTGTTGTTTTTAGACTATAACAGTAGTTGGCAAAAAGTGGTTTGACCATGCGACCCTCTCACACTTAGTTGCAAATTCAAACACAAACAAAAACAGTTGCATCTAATGGTGTTTTTGAAGCGGCATGGTAGGGAAATAGTTACGTTACGCGTAAAACGTCAGGTAGCTATGTATTTGCATTTATATGTAAGTATATATAAGTATCTGGTTCTAGAGGTATATAAAAATGAGTAAATAACATAGTTTCATAAGAAACTCGAGAAAAATTATATACCCTAATTATTATTGTATGAAAATCAGAAGTGGGATATAAAACCTTTGAGGGGTTAATAAAGTTGATTGGTGAATAGAAGTAACTTACAGGACGTCTGTGTTGAGAGGCAGGTCTCGAGGCACCTCCGTGAGGAGCGCCCTCGTGCAGGACACGCTCACCGCTCGCACCGCCACTTCGCACGAGCAGGCGCGAGGACACGCGCCCAGCCCCCCACAGCTGTTGGCTCCCTCCTCCCCGGCTACACAATACTAATAGCTATAGAACGTTTATGATACAAGCGAGAAATATCTTGTCTACTAGAGTGCCCAGAAGACATTGTCCTACTTAAAAAAATAATAATCCTGGAAACGAACCGCAGTGTTCAATCGATCTAATAGTTATAATAGTTTCTTAGGTAATAGCGTTAGGTTTTACAATAAAGTCTCAAGACATATTACCGATTTGCCGGACTGTAAATTGAAGCGCCATGTCAAGCAGGTTTTAGTGTCGAAAGGCTACTATAGAGTGGATCAGTAAGTGAACGATGATGTCTGGAATTGACTCCGCTATATGCATCCATGTATTGGAGATATATATGTTAAAAAATTTACCCGATCGAGTTTGTTGCCGGTTCTTCTCGATGAGTGAGTTGTTTGTCCGAACCGGTGGTAGTCTTTGACGTTCATAAGCATCTTATTAGGGCCTAAACTGAATATAGTATTTTTGATTTGATTTGTCCATTCCGCCAAAAAAACCATCGAGATCGGTCCTAATTTAATCTATCTCTACATATTATAAAACAAAGTCCTCTGCCTCGTCTGTAAGTCTATCCACAATAAACTCAAAAACTACTGAACGGATTATCATGCGGTTTTCATCAGTAGATAAAGAGATTTCTGAAGCTTAGGTATATAATCTGTCTAGGTTTTTTTTATTATAAGGACGGGATAACGTCTTCTGGGCCCGCTAGTATATTTAAATTGATAGAGACAAGTTTCAGGGATTGATTTTTTTGGGACCCTCGTTTTCCAATATCCGCCACATTGTATACAGTCCTCACAAGGGCTGGCGATTCTTCGCAAATAAAGACGAGTTTTTTAATCGATCCGAATCGTGGTCTGTGGAACCCATCCATGAAAATATTGAAGTGTAATTCTAAACAAAAAATTTTGTGTCATTTTTTTTACTTAATTATAAATTATTGTATGATTTCTTATTAATTTCTTCTTAGCTTTTTCGGAGCTCGTTGCCAGGGTTCACACATCTTAGACATCCTTTTTTGATTTTTATCTAAATAGAAAAAGATCTAATCGCGATTTTAAAGTATCAGAGATCGATTTATTGGATAGATTCCGTGTTTAATAATACAAAAGGAAAGGAAAACACTGCGACAATTCTTTTTAAGTAAAATGATAAGAAATGGGATAATTACGTTTGCATTTAAAGTTGTCCTCTCTGAGTGCGTCGATACGTTTCTTCGCCATCCGCTTCGGAGCGTCGCATTTCGCTCCAGAAGTTTCTATCGGGTTCCTTCGGAGGTAAGCGGCGAGCCATCGCAACGAGCAGTCGCACAAGAACGGATTCCTGCCCAAATGCCTGTAAGCGAATTAAATGATACCGAGACGATATCTTAAACCATATATAGGCCAATGTCAACTATTCGTGCATTCCATTCCAACTCATCTTCTACACATATATAATAATAATGTAGATGTAACGTGTTTAACCCGGCGGTCACCTTCCGCCGGGCGGACCGTGGGGGCGGCTCTACAAGGTTGATTAGCTTGTACGATCCCTTGCCGCCCCCACAAAACGGTCTGTCGGTACACCGTGGGGTTTTAGTCCGTGCGACTCGGACATAACCCACCCTCTCCCCCGGGAGGGTGGCGTATCCATAAGGGATTTCCCCACGTTAAATCATTTTTAGAAATGTCTGTCTGTCTGTTTGTATAAACACGCATCGCTGCTAAAATACTGCGTTCACGATAAAATCTTAGTTTTTCTTTATTGTACCACGACAAAATGACTGCACTGTGCCTGACTTCCCGCACAGGACAATCCAAAAACAATGGCGACAACCGAGAAACACACTATCCATCGCCGGTCGCCGCTGTCATGCCGGCCTGCGAACAGCTGGATATGCACAGGCTGATCCCGAAACGCGTCCCGCAGAAGCGAATCACTATGACGGGCTTTTCGCCACATACATGGTGGTTGCGACCCAGTCAGGCTGCAAAACCCTACCAGCCCGCTATCGCCATTGCCTCGTTCGTTACTCAGCAGGGTGCAGCACGTGCAGGTGAGGTTGGTTTGGGTGTCTCAAGTCTTAGATGTTATTCGACACCTCTTACACCCCTAAAGAAAGTTATAAAGCATATCTTCGAATAACATTTAGTCTTTGTTTCATTAAAATCAGTTCGGTCTATTAATAGTTATTATAATTTGAATGACAAAACTGAAGTACGAGAAAAAAGTAAATAATTAAATCGACTTTAATACTTTCAGATGATTTTATTAATCACTGTTTTTTACAAAAGTTACTAATAAAAGAAGAATAGAGGTTTTTACTACTAAATTACACTACACTATATTACATTACATCTAAAGATTTTACCTTGTATTGATGTATTTTGTGTATGATCCCTGTATAAATGCGCTTTCTTATAGTTATACTCACAATTTATCGAGCTAGTTGCCCAAATAAAATCGGCCGAGTACCTTAAGCGCTCGCCTGAGTAGCCCGGTGAAGATGTTAAGACCTTGCCAGGACAATAGCATAGTCAGTTCGAGAAAAAAAATATATACTCACAATGTCTGTATACCGGTGAGCGTGTCGAACGTTCCGTTCGGCAGAGATCTGATGTTATTGTCATATAACGACCTGTAAACAATAATATTTATTGCAAAACAAAGTCGGTTTTTGGATCCATTTGTGTACTTGCTTCTTGTTAATTGGTTAATGTATTTTAATAGGGTTTTTGCTAACGTTTAGAGAATTCCTTACGAAAGGATTATACCTAAATTATATATAATAATTCATACAAAAAAGAAAAAAAAACGATGTATTCAAACGAAGTCGTAAAGAGTATTCGGGCGCTTACATTGATAAAGCTGGCTAAACCTTATGAGATGCATAAAAATAATGTACTACTGAATTATATATTATAAAAATGTCTATGATATTATGTCTATATCCTACGAATAATCCAAAATCACTAATATATTTTAAATTTTATTTAAGAATAATGTGTATTTGCGGAGTTATTCTAACCAATATAGTAAAAGTAATTTAATAAAATACCCTAATAGGTTAATATTCACGATTACTATTATCAAGTGATCTATCTCTTTCTATCATATGGTGAAATGATACGAAATGGAAAAGGACAGCAAGAGATACCATTTATTTTTTCGATAAAATTATTTTATATCGCATAGTAGTAAATTTGTAATGACTTCACTAAGTTTAACACACATAATATCTTCAAGTTTACATGTGACACGAGGTGACGTATATACATGATGGAAAACCAGACACGTGATTCTCAGAAGCTATGCAGAGTGGTGGTGTTCTCCATCAGGCACAGTGTCGACACTTTATCGTGCTAACATATATTTTTCCTCTTTATTTCTGTAAGCTCTTGATCGCTACCATTTTTCTGCTTTCATTTATTTTATTAATAAGGTTAAAATCGTTTTAAATGTGAGCAACTATTACTTATTTACTCAAACTATTACACATCGAATTTTTAAAGGAGATTATTGTCTTTATTTCGGCCTCATTCTTATCTTTGTTATTTTATTTAATTAGGAATACTTACAGCTAACACTAATATCATAAAAGAAAAACACTAACATACTTAAAGGCTAATTATTATGATGGAATTTAGACTGTGTTCCCTTTGAAATTTTTAATTGATTATAGCGTGAATGACGATATTTAAATTTTAGAATTTGTTTAATGAAATTACTAACATTAGTGTGGTTTTCATATCTATCGGCACTCGGAGCAATAATTATATATATTTTTATAAAGTCTTTTAATCAATTAAACGTATGATAAGCTGCGAAATATAAACAATAATATACACAGGCCCGTATACTACGCGTTGCTATCCTGAATTTTATCACGCTTTTATTAGCTTCACCTGTATGTATGTTTGTAACCGACCCCTTTGAGCTCGATTTTGTCCTACTTTGAACGATCAGATGCAATAATCCGAAAAGAAAGTAAAAAAAATAACTAAAAAATGAAAATTAAATAATAAAAAAATTATAACGACATTATGATAACAGTGACGCATGTTAAATTAGCACCTCCAGATATAATTTTATCATTTTTTTGTCACTTTTTACAAAAATATACATTTATTTCTAATTTACACTATTCTTAATCCAAATTTATTAAATTTTATTTTCTGTTTTTTAGTTGGATTTTTTTAGAAAGCGTGTTTTTTTTAAACTATTATTTATTCAAGAATTAAGTAGCATGTCATTATGTGTAATTATAAATGTATCTCCTGCCAAAAATACCGGTCAACACGCCTAAATACGCTTTCATTTCATAAAATAATGATACCAACACAAAGTTAGTTTTAATAATAAAAGCCTCATAAACAAATATTGTTTAAGGCATGACAGGAAAATAAGTTGAAAGTTAATTTAATTAAGTTAATTTAGTTGAAAATAAATCTAGATTATAGACATATTTAAATTATAATTCATAAATGCTTAAGATATTAAACTTTGATTGACTTACAATAGCTTCAAGTTCCCGAGATCACGAAAGGCGTCTCTCCTCACGCAAGTTATCTCGTTTGAGTTTAATAATCTGTAATAAACACTAATATATTATTATACAAGCTCGTGTCCGCGACTTCGATCTTGTATTTTTTTTATTGTAAACTAATTGATCCGACCACATGTTGCTGTGGCTCAGTTATAACATGTTGAATTTAATAAAACATGTGCACCACAAAATAAGCTGTAGTTGAAAAAGAAATTCAAAATAAAACGTGGCGCCATCTATGAGGTATCTATAACAGTAGGTCCTACATTTATCTGTCAGCAAACGAATTTTAAGCGCCATCTGTCCGAGACTGTTGGAACTTACAATTAGTAACAATAATCAACATTGACAATCACTTAATTTGTAACTAAGAAATGTTGAGGAATCACTCAAGTTGGACCAAATTTATATCAAGTTTAAAATCTATAGATTTATGTAAGTAATAGACAATAGCAGAGCATCACTCACAGCAGTTGTAATGAAGCGAGGCCGTGAAATATTCCAGACGGTAGATCTTTGATTTTATTTCCGTATAGTACTCTGGAACATAGATAATAAATTACAAATACAGTCGTAGCAAAAGAAAATTATTATCGAACAAAATCATAAATAAAAAAGTCAAAAGTTAAAAATACTTTACTTAATTCATGTCCTAAGAAGACACTTATGAACGTCAAAACTACTACCGGTTCGGAACAAACAACCCACTCTTCGAAAAGAATCGACAACAAACTCGAGCGGGTATATCTTTTTAACATTTTTAGTGGATGCACAGAGATGAGTCAATTCCAGACATCACCATCGTTCACATATTGATCCACTCTATAATAGACTTTTGACTCCAAAACCCGCTTGACATGGCGCTTAAACTCACAATCTGGCAGATCAGTAATATGCTTTGGGACTTTCATTAATTTACAAGTAATAACCACTTCCCATCACTGTTCATTTAGTGATTTTTAAGTCTAGACCCAAAAAATTCCCCTTATTGGGACAGAAAACTTATAATTATATTATTGCAAATGTCTCGTGGATTATTGTTTTCTTTAGAAAAATATGTATTTTCCTATTATTTACCGCCCAAAGATAAATATAACTTTCTTTACATACAAAAACGTCTTAACTTTTGAAACGTTTCCCTGTTCCACTTTGTAAATCCCTCTAAATATTCCCTCTGCGTCTAAATTTTGGAGGAATTTAAAAGAAGTGTGAGAAAAAACATTAAAAAACGGAGTGCCCACAAGTCACTAATCATTTCAAATTTAGCATTCAACAAGCTTCTTAGATCTAATAAATACTTCCTATTTTATATTCCTATACTAATTTAACTAACATCTAGGTCGTATTTTTTTTATAGTATAAAACAAAGTCCCCTATAGCGTCTGTCTGTCTGTTCACGATAAACTCAAAAACTAGTGAACGGACTTTCATGCGGTTTTCACCAGTGTATAAAGAGATTAATGAGGAAGGTTAGTATATCATTTGTCAAGGATTTTTTTTATAATCATGGGGGGACAACGTCTGCCGAGCCCGCTAGTTTCATATACGAGTAAAAGAAATAAATTCAGATCAGCGGTAGAAACATATATTAATAAAATAGAGATTTAGAGTATTAATTAGATTTAATATGTTATTGTGTTTTATAGTTTGTTAGTTTTCATATTATTTATATGTTAAATCTGTCAAATACTTAAATATTTAGTTTTATTAAAAACTAGCTGACCCGTGCGACTTCGTCTGCACCAAATTGGTTATTACCGGTTTCGATTGTACTTTTGAACGCGAAAAATCTAAATACATCTCAAAACCCGATTGCAGCGATACCTACTGTTTCAAATTGTGAATCCCAACTATCCAGGGACTCACTCAAACATATACCCAGTTGGTATGTGAGAAATATTTTAAAATATGCTTTGAACCCGTTCGCAGCATCACCTACCAGGTCCAATTAAGATAACAAATAACCTACATATATTGCCGATAAATGTCTTCCCAGTACGTTGTCCCAGTAACTTCTGTCCCAATAAGCCTACAACCCGTTCGTAACATCATCTACCGGGTTCAATTAAAATAAAAACTAACCTACGTATATTGGCAGTAATGTAAAAAAAGCTTGAGAGGTCCATGGACCTCCAGTTGGAACGTAGTTCCTTTCCCTTTTTTGTAGGCGTTTACTATACGCTCAGTATAGTTTACATTATAAAATATCAAGTTGATAGAGTTAAATTGTAATTTAAACGTTAAAATATATTCATAAAATAAATAATGATAAATTAAACACTGAATGACATCATAACTATTTTCAACTTGTATTAAAACTTTTTCACACTACATTGTATTAAAGAAAAACATAAATATTAAAAAGATATGAGCAACATGTGTCATCTGTCACTTGCCTGTGACTATTTGTCTAAGAGCTAGGCAACGGTTTCGACAGCGAATTGGCTGCCGGTAAACCTTTACAGGCAAAAATATTGAACTTTATATAATTTTAGAATGTTTTGTTTTTCACTAACTTTGAAACGCTACTAAAACATGAATTTATTATTGCCAGACATTTTTGTTATTAACAATAATGTGCCCGATGCTATTTTTTGTAAATAAAGAAGTATGTTCAAACCATGTTAACATAACTGTAATTTTATTGAAGTTATACTTCTTTTGGCGCGTTAGGGAAAAATGATGAGAGTAAATTTTTACGATGCGCGCGCACACCGTCACAAAAAAATGATGAGAGTAAATTTTTACGATGCAAGCGCACACCGTCACGAAAAACCGACACCCTGAAGTTAGCTATAGTCAACATTTGGTTTCTTTGTATTTTTTTATATTAAGACTTTCAATGTATTAAATACCTTTTTCTATATGTTATATTCTATATGTTAGTGTCGTTTTTTTTACAAACATAGAATAAGGCGCAAGATAAAATTTTTGAAAAGATTTTTACTTGTTACGCCAAAGAAGTATAACTTCTAACGCGTGTACATAAGTTCACACACACTTTTTTTAAATATTATTTTATTTCGACATAAAAGAGGGTAAATTAATTTTTATGTCATACTACCCTCTCACAGAAAACTGACGTGAAGTAACAATGCTTGCATTACTGCGTTTCGTTCGATTAGTGAGAGCACCGGAGGCCCACCTCTCTTCCCCTTCCTCCTCTCCTCTTCCGCTTCCTCCCTCTCCAACACAGGCTGTTAAAGGCACTTACAAGTCCCCTGGTGTTGCAAGTGTCTATGGACGGTAGTTATTACTTAACACTAGGTGACCCACCTGTTTGTTTGCCTCCTATGACATAAAAATTAATTTACCCTCTTTTATGTCGAAATAAAATAATATTTAAAAAAAGTGTGTGTGAACTTATGTACACGCGTTAGAAGTTATACTTCTTTGGCGTAACAAGTAAAAATCTTTTCAAAAATTTTATCTTGCGCCTTATTCTACGTTTGTAGAAAAAACGACACTAACAATAGAAAAAAGGTATTTAATACATTGAAAGTTTTAATAAAAAATTCATGTTTTTAATAGCGTATAAACGTTAAACTTATAAAAGTTACTGACAAAAAATGTTCCTTAAATTATTTATAAATCAAAATGTTGATCTGTAAAGGTGTAATTCGCATTAAAAAATACAACGTTAACCGGCTACCAGGTATCCTGAATCGTGTTTGGAAGGGCATAATATATCTTCATATTAAAGAACCAACTTTTCTCAAATTCTCGTTCTTCCAACGTTGCTGGCTCTTATACTAAGGTGTCGCAAAAAAGTCTAGTTACATTAACTAATTTCTTTTCTTTCGTTATCCTGGAGAACCCCTTGCGTTTTATGGGTCAAAAAGTATCCTAAATGTAACCTTGTAATGTACAGATTTGGCTTTGTTACAGTTTTATTATAGTATAGATAAATAAATAAATCTTGTCACCTTTGTTTAGCAAACATTTTTTTATACAATGAAATAAATGTAACAACATAAGTGACAGTTTCGTCTACATAAATGTTTCATAAGTGGTCGATAATTACGTACAGAAATGTCATGTAGGCGTAGCTCAGTTGTAACGTACGGGGCTTTAACTGTTTCGACGGGGCCGACGGTTCGAATCACGGTGGTCGTTTTTTTTTGGTATTTTTTTTAAGTAGCATATGGAAATATAGCTTAATTTTTTAGCTAATCTGTCTGCTATATATAGCACAAAGAAAATTTACCAAAATTCGTCAAGAATATCATGAACTACATTTTTTTTACTTTCGTCCGTTATCCTGGAGAATCCCTTGTGTTTTATGGGATAAAAAGTATCCTAGATGTAACCTTGTAATATTGGTTATTACTGTGCCAAATTTCGTCTAAATTGGTTCAGTACTTTCAGAGTAATACGTGTTTAAAGGGACAGACAAACAGGCAGATCCTGGAGAATCCCTTGCGTTTTATGAGAAAAAAATTATTCTAAATGTAATCTCGTAACATTAGTTATCACTGTGCCAAGTTTCGTCAAAATCGGTTCAGTACTTTCCGAGTGATGCGCGTTCACAGGGACAGACAGACAAAAATTTTAAAAGGGTTATTTTTGGCTTCTATATCGACAACAAAGCCTACCCCCATCAAAATTTTCAAAAAATATTTAATGTACAGATTTGACCCTGCTACAGTTTTATTATAATATAGATTCATATTACTGTTGGTGCATGCCATTTGTCTACAGATATGACTACAATTAAATTTTATTACAAAATTGGTATATTTACATATTTATTGTCATGTTGATGACCCGTGATAGGTAAATAAATAAGACTTACAATGAGGTCAAGTGGACAAGCCCACTGAAGGAGTCGGCGGCCAGTTTTGTGATCTTGTTGTTCGACAAGTCGATTCTTGTCACCCTCTTGACTGAAGCGAACGCGCCCGCACCAACATCCGTTATCTCGTTCTGTTCCAATCGGCTAGAACGAGACGGAACAAATTTTACAGTGATCATTTCGAAAACTATGCTTGAAATTGGGAGCATGGTTATATTAGAAGTGAGATTTTTCCCTCAAACTGCTATTTGATTTTATTTGAAGGCGTTACTTCGCGGGATACCATAATTAAATATTATAGTGAATTACTTTGCAGTTCCGCCTGCAACTGATTGGCTGCTACTACATCTCACTGTAACAAAAAAACGTACGTACATCTCAGTAGCTCGGTGCGGTATCGTCGGGGGTAGTTCTGAGAGCATCTTCTCCCTGCAATCGACAATACCCTCGGGAGTACATCGACAAGGAGGTGGACAGCGAGGCTCCGCTGAACATTCGCCAGCGACAGCTGTTGTTGGACCTGGAAATATTAAAATACCCTATGCTTAACACGCTGAATGCTATGTGACTTTTCACGAAACTGACCTGGGAAGCCATTTTGTTTTAAAGATATTGGTTCGGCACAAAACATTATTATAGTAAGTGATTAGCTGGTACTTAATGGTATTGAGGAAGCTCTCAGCTTATTGAGTTCCCACGCTAGCGAGATATGCGGAATTTTAAATGCCACTTGATGCAGCGAAAGATTACTCTCGTTTCTCAGTTACGATTTGGTAAGTGAACACATTCAGTCGCAGTTCTGCAGTAGCATTCAGAGTGTGTTCTCGTTCAAAGTTGCAATATGACGCACATAGACACCTTAATGTTGTGTTACTTTACTTCAATAAGTACTTATGCGTTTCATCCCCCTCGACCGTACACTCAAACCAAATTATTCAACCGTGCCTGGGCTATATACTTTTTTCTCGAACTGACTACGCTATTGACCTAGCAATGGGTCTTCGGCGCTCTCACTGACCGAACGAAACGCCACAATGCAAGCACTGTTACTTAACGTCGGTTTTCTGTGAGAGGGTGGTACTATCCCGGACGAGCCGACCCATTCATACTGAAAGCAGTATTAGCTTCAGCGTGGCTCTACCACATACAGTATTTCAGATTTCAATCAACTAACAAGATGGTGGCCGTCCTGTTAGAACTCTCCAGGGAGTTATTGTGGCAAGTCAGAATCCATGCTCCGTAGTACTATTTCCCATCAACTTCCATTAATCAAATCAAATCAAAAATACTTTATTCAGTTTAGGCCCTAATAAGGCGCTTATGAACGTCAAAACTACCACCGGTTCGGAAAACAACCCAGTCACCGAGAAGAAACAATAACCGAACCGAAGAACCGAACAAATTGTGCACAATAACCGAACCGTAAATACCACCAATATTACACAATATAGTCAAATAACACAATATTATGAATAAAAATTATCGCTTTCAATTTCCCCGAAAAATATTTAAAACCCTCTAAGTTAAAGCTTGTAACTATGCTCTGGCGACACGACGGTGGATTAAAATAAAAATGACTAAGCCAATATTATATGAGATATTCTTAGTGATATATGGACTATGTTAACTGGATTATATTACCGCTGCAGATTAACTCGTGGACTTCGAGGTCGCTGAGCAACGCCCCCCTCAAAGCCGCCGGGGCTTGGCATCTGAAATTTTAATGCGAAAAATTCCTAATCTGTATTTACTTTACAAATTCTTAAGACCGACTGAAAAACGAAGCGGAGTTTAAACAAGTGGCTGTAAAACTGAGATCAACAATAACTAGATAAAGGGTCCGTACAAAATTGAAGCTAAAATCTGTCCGCGTAAATATATACTTATGTGTAGCTATTTGGTTACTAAGAAAGGGAGAAAAAAAGTTTTAAAACAATTTTAAGTTCAACCTAATTGCAACCATAATACCTAGTAATAAAGTCACATATGTTCAAAATATTATGAAATACGATAAAACGAGCAAATAAATTACTCCCCTCACAAATGAAAAGACAACATAAACAACATTTAGTGTGAATTCAACCTTAACACGTAATGAATAAAGTACGTTTTACCGTTATTGTGCGTGTTTGTGCGTGACGAGGCCAAACATTTGTAACATAGGTTTAAAATCGGTAATTTTGTTCAAATTTGATATTATTTGTTAGTTTCAAGCTTAAAATATAACTTATTAAACGTGTAATTAGCGAAAGTAAGATACTCCGGCCGTTAAATTGCTTTAGCGGGTATTATTTTTGTATCTTTTGAATACACTGCGGCATTGTGAAACGTGCTTACATTTGCTGTGTTTCAAACAAACTAAACAAAATAAGGGCACACATTTCAAGTGAACTCTTATTTACCGAGACGTATTTTTCGCGCCGACCTTTATCTAGTTATTGTTGATCGAAGCTGTAAAAGCATGAAGTTTTAACAAGTAAACCTTAAAGCCAAGAATACACATGCTTGTTACTCGCACAAAAGCATGCCAGTTACTGGTAAGAACAAGCTACTGGCATGTGTATCAAGATTTTGCTCGTAACTCGCGTGCCAATACAAAGCAGACCATGAGATCGCAGCACATGTAGCCCGGTGAAGCTGTTAAGACCTTGCTAGGTCAATAGCGCAGTCAGTTCAAAAAAAAAGAAAGATCGCAGCACATTTGATTTTTCCCCTAGTGGGTAAGAGGGGAGTTACTTCACTAGCATGGAAGCTTGATTCTAGAAACTGGTATGCCAGCCACAGGCATGCCGTTTTACCATCACTTGGTACGACATTTATAGGCATGTGTATTCTGGCCATTACAAAACATAGATGAACGGTAACCAAAAAAACCTCAAATTTTGCAGTAAAATTCGTACATGTCAATATGCTTCTAACTTTTCACGTTAAAATGCGTGCCTCATAGATTTACTTGTATTTAAATTTTTCGTCGTCACATGATTCACTAGCACTCATACAGAGCTTTAGGTGAAGGCAAACAATTTAATGAATGCTATGGTTGCTAGCTACCATTCTCAAGTTGAAACCTATAACCAAGCATCTATACACGTGTTTTTTAATAAACAAACTATAAAATATATCAATATTTATTAAAGTGCAGGATTATTTACCACCGCCTCACGTTTTTGGTCCATCTATCGAATGTCGCATTACAGTCGGTGCGCGGTCGCGGAGTCGGGGTAAAGTGAAAGGCGCTTGGCAGAGCAACCAAGCCCAATATATGTACCATCTGAATTATTGTATTCCTACACGAATATGCAGAATGAAATTAAAATGTATAGTTGGACATCTTGTCTTCTACAATGTACACGTCCGTACATTACTTAGGGTCTCCATTGAAAATCAGCGCTGCAGTACCACCCTAGTTATGCTGCAGCACTTTGCTGAATGGAGATGGAATGCCTTTGTTGGATATTCAAATAAGCTATGTATATGTTCATCTTGTTGTTTTGATGTTATCCAGCAATAAAGATATTTTCTTTCTTTCTTTCTTCTTCTTCTTCTTATTATTGATTTCCCTTTATCATTCCCATTTTCCAATTATTAAATTAAAACGCAATTTTAATGCCCTCAACCGAATAATTTTCCGAAAATTTTCACTTATAAGCCTACGATCCGAAAAAAAGTCGCACTTGAATCGTAGTTTCATAAAACCACACAATGCTTTTTTTTTCTTCAAATCTAACATATTTTCAAAGAAACATAGTCTAGAACCTTGTAAACATAATTTGGACAATTTTTGAAGTGAAACTTCTAATGCAACTTCCAACAAGGTTGTGTTAAACGTTTAACGCTACCATGGAGGGGGTATGAAAGCACTGTTGCGTTAAACGTTCAACGCTCCTGGGGAGGGGGAATAGAAAGAGACAGAACGAGAAAAATAATCAAACATTTCGTATCTTAATTTAGTTACCATAATTCCATTGTAAATGTTATAGATTTGGATATTTCTCCACTCGAAAATGATAAATAAAAGATGCGATCAACTGTGAATTATAAGCAATTTTAATAAAGTTTCTTTTAAAGAAACAATATGATTTCACTAAAAATCAATTTCTACCCCTTCCTATTTTCATTTCCACATTACGAAGTTTCACTTCTTCCGCGCGGAGGGACTCCACGCACTATTTTTTTGTTTTGCTTCGTAGTACTTTATACATATGATATGGTTTCACCAAAGAACACTCTCCTATACAACAATTACTAACTATTTGTATAAGACAAACCTGGCTCCCAAGCCAATAATGCCGGCAGCGCGCACTGCGGTCGCCAGGCGTGCGACACGACAATCGCATACGACAGGATTGTCGCTGAGTCGCATTGTGCTGAGTCGCGTCACAGCAGCCGGTTCCAGTGCGAGGTATGTCAAGTTATTGTTGTTTAGAGTTCTGAAACCAATCCATAAAGTGAAAACTTCTTTAGGCGCGTTGAGAGGTATTTTGGCAGGAGATAAATTTATAATTTCATGTCATAGCATGCTATATAAGCATGATCGACCTTATTACGCTTACTCGGCTTGCGTCAAAATAGCGACTTTAGTATAGCAGCCAGTGTACATGTATTATTGATATTTTGCAGCTCAGCATACGTCTCATTGATTAATAGACTTTATAAATATGTGTAATTATTGCTCTAATTATTCTCATATGAAATATAGTAATTCACGCCATAATTAATATGAGAATTCAAAAGAGAACACATTTTTTTTATATCATAGGAGGCAAACGAAAAGGCGGATCACCTGATGTTAAGTGAACACCGCCGTCCATAGACACTTGCAACACCAGGGGAGTCGCAAGTGCGTTGCCGCCCTGTGTTTCGGGAAATGGGGAGGGAAGAGGGGGCGGGGAGTTGGGTTTCCGGCGCTCTCACTGACCAAACGAAACACAACAGTGCAAGCACTGTTACTTCACGTCGGTGTTTATGTGGGTCGGGTGGTAGTACCCCGGGCGAGCCGGCCCATTCATGCTGAAACTCATAGAATTATGAAACCGCTTACTTAACTACGCGCGGATTTGTTACTCTATGCTGAAACTAGTAATAGCTTCAGCGTCCCTCTACCCCTTATACCGACATTTATTTCATTACATTCAAATGTTTCACAATTATTTACGATAACACCTGACCTTGCGTTAACACATCTGTGCTAAACTTTCTGTGCGAAACGTCTGCTTTAAGAATTCCCTATCTATATATGTGGTTTCTATTGTGTATAAGAAAATTATTGAAATCGATTCCACGATGACGAAAATGCGTAGAGACGAAACAAGTGAAAATCAAATAAATAATATTCCACCCCTTTAGGGGTCGAATATTTACTTCAAATTGATATGGGACACCTCTGAGTATATTTAATTCAAATAAAAAAATAATCATCAAAATCGGTTCACAATCGACGAAAATATCGATTAAAATACATTTAAAAAAAAAACATACAACCGAACATAGTAACCTTTTTTTTTTTTTTTTTTATTGTAGCACGGCAAAATGACTGCACTGTGCCTGATGGTAAGCACAGTATAATCCAAAAACAACGGCGACCAGCGAGCGACACACCATCCATCGCTGGTCGCCGCTGTCATGCCGGCCTGCGAAAACCTGGATATGCACAAGCTGATCCCGAAACGCGACCCGCAGAAGCGAATCACTATGACGGGCCTTTTCGCCATATACATGGTGGTTGCGACCCAGTCGGGTTTTAAAACACTACCACCCCGCTTTCGCCATTGCCTCGTTCGTTACTCAGCAGGGTGCACCACGTGCAGGTGAGGTTGGCTTGGATGTCTCAAGTCTTAGATGTTATTCGACACCCCTTACACCCCAAAACCTCCTTTTACGAAGTCGGTTAAAAATAATACTTACAAAACTTCGAGGCTTTTTAAGTTCTCCAGCGCTTTCTCGTCGATACACTTCAACTGGTTTCCATCGAGGTGGAGATTTTTCAACGCAGTCAACCCTCGAAATGTCCTCCTACTGATCGCGGTCAGCTCATTCCTGCTCAGATCCCTGGAAAACAAAAATTAGTCAAAATCAAAAATACTCTATTCATTTTTTTCGAACTGACTACGCTATTGACCAAGCAAGGTCTTAACAGCTTCATTGGAGCACAATACTCTATTCAATTTAGGCCCTAAGAAGGCGCTTATGAACGTCAAAACTACCACCGGTTCGGAACAAACAATCCAGTCATCGAGGAGAACCGGCAACCGGGCGGCAACAAACTCTATCGGGTTTATATTTTTAACATATATAATACTAGCTAACCCGGCCACGCCATGTTGTGGCTCAGTTATTAAACGGTGAATTGAATAAAACATGATCACCATAAAATAAGCTGGAGTTGAAAAAGAAATTAAAAATTAAAACTTGGCGCCATCTATGACATATAGTAACAGTCTGTCGAACACTATTCTGTCAACAAACAAATTTAAAGCGTCATCTGTACGAGACTGTTGAAACTTATAAATAATAACAATAATCAACATTGACAATCATTTAACTGTAATAAAAAAAAATTGAGGTCATAAAGCGAAATATGACTTATCCTATCTCTCAAGTTGGACCAAATTATACATAAATGCCATGAAGATTGGTTGAGTAGTTTCGGAGTTCATCGTGGACAAACATCATGACACTTGATTTTTATACATCTAGAGATATTTAGAGATTTTGACTTCCCCACTCCTCCTTCTCCCAAACACAGGCTGGCAACGCACTTGCGAGTCGTCTGGAGATGCAAGTGTCTATGGACGGTGGTGATCACTTAACATCAGGTGACCCACCTGTTCGTTTTCCACCTATGATATAAAAAAAATACATTACAAATTACAATCTAGTTACAAGAAAAATAGAGAAGGTACACCAGAATACAGTAGGACTCAAACCAAGGGTAGCTTACATACAGGATACCCGTATTACATTAGCGCTGACATATATATGGACATTAACACAATAGGGTTTGAAATTAAATATTTACAATAAAATCAATTGTTATTAATAAAAGACAATACTAGGCGTATTATTTGATAGCGTATTACAGTTATCATAAATTTTTAAAGACTTCTATGTTACACTACACGCGATATCCTGGAATTGTAATACGAGCGTAGTAATTATAGTACGAGAGCCAGTAACGTTGGAATAAAGCAAGAATTTTAGAATAGCTGATTCATTAATATACATTTCTCTAAGTTTTTATAAATTGTGTTTATTAATATGCATAAGACCTTACAGGTAAAAATATCGATTATAAAATGATTTTACTAACTCTTAAACCCTATTAAATTTGTTTATCATTGATATAATATATGAATTTATTATTGCGAGACATTTTTATTATTCACAATAGTGTGCCTGATGCTATTTATTAGAAACTAGCTGACCGGGCCACGCGTTGCTGTTGCTCAGTTATTATATCATTATTACATATCGATAAGAATTGAATATAACCAGAATTGAATTGTTGTTGATAATATAACCAATAAACATCACTTAACGATTTAAAAAAATTTTTTTTTTTAAATAAAAAATCTACTTTTTGTGACTTACATATAAAAATTAGACATATGCTGTCGTTGACTTTTTTGTAGGCATTATCACGCTCTACAACTTTTCTCTAGAACTCAATCATATATCTCGCATCGTTAAGGCAGCGTTCGTAAGAAACTTTTTTCTTACGATTTTGCGAATCCGACTACCACAAAAAAGTCTTTTCATTTTTCTGGTTAATATATACCCTATGCCACTCACAAAGAACGTGGATTTCTTTTGGTAAAATAATTTTCAAAATCGGTTTAGTAGTTCCTGAGATTACCCCCTACAACGTCACAAACTCACAAACTTTACCTCTTTATAATATAATATAGATAAAAATAATTTCAAACCATTTTAGGATTGCTGTAATTTTAATACCCTTTTATTTATACATAAGTAAATAAATACAAATTAACTTTGCCAAACATTAAATCCGTTGTTTACTCAATAGAGACCAATTTATTGCTATAAAAATAGTATGCATATAAAACACATTAGTTAGTCGATCACTGAAAACATCTCTAGCTCTTAGATGATAAAATGCAGCACCAAATGAAAGGCGATTTAATCTCAAAAAATCACTTTGAATATGAAACAAGGAAGAATATCAATGTCGTAATAAAAAATACTGACTACGCCGGTTCCTTTTGACAAAATCATGAAAACAATTTCAATTTAATCGGTTTATATCATTTAAAAACCATTTACAGTAGACAGTGCCCGTGATGGGGATTGGTTTATTGTTTCATAGGAGCTATTTGTTACAATTATATTAACTATGTACAATTCCTTTTGATTCTAGTTCGGTCAATTTAGACCAAAAAATAGGAGTGAGGTTACAAAAATTCACACTCTGCTGAAAACTGGACAACTCTTTCAACTTTTTGAATCGTTATATCTCTAAAACGGTGGCTCTTAGGAAAAAAAGTATTTGGACATTTTTTATAGATAATTATCTGATCTACAATTACTGTCCGGGCTAATTTTATGATAAAACATACCGTTTTGCTAAAAATAGCGAAAACCTCGTTTTTGTGTCCCTTGACCCCGAGTAACTTTTTTTCCAGGTGTCGGATCGATGAGGATTTTTCACATTTCAGTTATATTAGTGTTTTGAACAATCCTACCAATTTTCAGCCGAGTGTGAATTTTTGTAACCTTAAATATCTAAATTGACCGGATTATTCAATTTTTTTTCTTTTTTTTTATATCATTGGAGGCACACGAACAGGTGGGTCACCTAATGTAAGTGGTCACCACCGTCCATAGACACTTGCAACACCAGGGGAGTCGCAAGTGCGTTGCCAGCTTGTGTTG
>MU158951.1:339174-432718 GCA_015888305.1 Antheraea pernyi
TCTCACTGACCGAACGAAACGCAACAATGCAAGCACTGTTACTTCACGTCGGTTTTCTGTGAGAGGGTGGTACTATGACTGCCTGTGAACCTATAGGAAAGCCTAATAATATGTAACCTGCATTATACCCTGAAAAGTTCCCCTATCAGCCAGTTTCGATGGTGGTAGAGCCACGCTGAAACTATTATTGATTTCAGCATGAATGGGTCGGCTCGCCCGGGGTAGTACCACCCTCTCATAGAAAACCGACGTGAAGTAACAGTGCTTGCATTGTTGCGTTTCGCTCGGTCAGTGAGAGCGCCGGAGACCCATCTCCCCTCCCCTCTCCTCTCTCCTCTCCCTTTCCCTCCCCTAACCTTTCCCTCCGAAAGATGGCAACGCACTTGCGACTCCTCTGGGGTTGTTAGTGTCCATGGATGGTGGTGATCACTTAACAGCAGGTGACCCACATGTTCGTTTGCCACCTATGACATAAAAAAAAAAAAGTAAAAGTCTCACGAAAATCGTATTTGCCGTTTCGGATAAAAGACCAGACAAACAAGAGTACAAGTTCATTTTCGCGTATGCAAAGATAATCTTAGAAGCAAGATTAATCTTTCTCACTCTTTACTTGAATTACTTCACTCCATGACGTCATTAACCGTAACAGAGGTTATTATTTCCCAGAAGTTTTGATAAAAATAACATACAAAAATGCCATAAATGCCGATTTTATACAATGCGTGGTGTGCCCGCCACCTCATCAGCGTGTAACTTTATGTAACAAAACTTAAGTCACGTTGTCATTAAAATTATAATAAATTGTGATAGATCAAACCGATTTTAATAAAACAATGACCAAATGTTACGGGAATATATGCTTTATGATTTTCTTTGAGATTTTTTATCGGGAACGCTGTATTTTAGCAATGGTGCTTGTCTAAGCAAACAAACAGACAGACAGATAGACAGACATTTGTATAATTGATTGAAACGTATTTTATTACATATTCCAAGACACCTGTAACAAAAAGTTTTCACAAAAATCTAAAAAGAACCGACACGTTAGATTTACATTCTTGTTATACGCATAGATTATACAAAAGATGCCATAAACAAGTAATCAAGTTATCGTAAAATATAAAAGGATTTTATACGGTAAATAGTCTTTTAAATATATATTTTAAACTAGCGAGCACGGTAGATGTTGTCCCGCCCTGATTATAAAAAACTCTTTGACAAACTATATACCAAAACCTTCCCTATTAATCTCTTTACATACTGGTGAAAATCACATGAAAATCCGTTTAATAGTTTTTGAGTTTATCGCGAACAGACAGACGCGGTTTGGACTTTGGACAGGACAGGACTTTGTTTTATACTATATAATGATATATTTCCCTGAGCAGTTAAATAAAATTACTATTGTCAATAAGAAATCCCTTTAGTAATCGTTTCGGAATGATATAATCCGCCATTTGCGCTTTTCCCGCGTTCTCCGAACAAGATGGCGTCTAAGCCAATACGAGGGTTTAATGGACGTTTCGAGTGAACGCTTTTTCAAGTGCTTCAATATGAGTAGTGTCGTTGGAAAGTCTTTTAAAACCGAAGGCGAATATTCGAGCTTCGAAAACACAAATAGGAAAAGTGTTAGCGTTTTAGGAGAGTGCGTAACATTGTATTTTAGCGAGTCGTTGGCAAAGCGTATCTTATTCCTATATCAATAAGGTTCGTTTTTATTGCATTTATGGCAATCAACCTGACATACACTGCTGTCATTGTCGAGTAGGTATTAATATTAATAGTGTCTTGTGGTAATTTCAACAAAATGGTGACTAAAAAACTATACATTTCTTTTTATCCGTTATCAATATAGCCGAAGTTCAGGCTTGCGCGTAATAGAGTCAAGAGTTTATTATAAAACAGAGATAGATTTTCTTTTATATCATAGGAGGCAAACGAACAGGTGAGTCACCTGATGTTAAGCGATCACCGCCGTTCATAGACACTTGCAACACCAGGGGAGTCGCAAGTGTGTTGCTAGCCTGTGTTGAGGTGGGAGGAAGAAAGGGTTAGGGGAGGGGTTAGGGGAAGGGAAGGGAAGGGAAGGGAAGGTGGGTCTCAGGCGCTTTCACTGGCCGAACGAAACGCAACAATGCAAGCAGTGTTACTTCACGTCGGTTTTCTATGAGAGAGTGGTAGTATCCCGGGCGAGCCGATCCATTCATGCTGAAACCAGTAATAGTTTCAGCTCGGCTCTACCAGCTACTATTCTAAATCATTCATTTCAACTATTATTATAGGAATCTAAAATAGAAACTTATTTGTCTCGATGTTAAACATATAATACATGTTTGTATCTAAATTCGTGTTCTACGCAGCTATATTACGAGCGGTCAAAACATTGTCAAAGACTATACTTTAAAATAAAAGGTAACCACACCCTATCGGCGGATTTTAGCAAGGACTATACTTTCACATAAAAGGTAGATGAACACTATCGGCGGATTTTAGCAAGGACTATACTTTCACATAAGAGATGGATAAAACGCAGTCGGCGGATTTTTCCATCAAAATGCAAAAGAAGAACAATACAACCTTACATTATCTCCTTATAACTCTAACGCTTAAGCAGCTGACGTCGAGATAGCTACGGTAACCATAAATATGATGATACAACTTTTTACAACTTACTTTGATAATTACCTTTAAATTGTGGCCAATTTAAATAATAATTTTATAAATGATATACTATATCCTTTATGCTAATATATAAACTACTGGCGTGCTCGGCGGATGCTGTCCGGCCTTGATAATAAAAAAAAATCCTAAAATTTAACCGCAGCGGCATCTGCCGGGTCCAATTGTTTTTTTTTTATATAATAGATGGCAAACGAAGGCAGGTCACCTGAGGTAAGTGGTCACTGCCGTCCATAGACGCTAGCAACACCAGGGGAGTCGCAAATGCGTTGCCAGTTTGTGTTTGGGGGAGGAGAGAGAGTATGGGGAGGGGAGAGGGGATGGGGAGGGGGAGGGGAAGTGTTGTCACTGACCGAACGAAACGCAACAATGCAAGCACTGTTACCTGACGTCGGTGTTTCTGTGGGTCGGGTGGTACTACTCTGGGCGAGCCGACCCATCCATGCTGAAACCAGTAATAGCTTCACCGTGGCTCTACCACCTATTATTCTATATCACTCTTAAATCCACCTGAACATTCACAAAAAAATCATCAAAATCTATACTAAGTTTACAAAACGTAAGAGTTTGTTTGCTTGAACACGCTAATCTCCGGAATGACTGGTCCGATTTGAAATATTATTTCAATATTACAAAGCTCATTTATCGCTGTTAATACCAATAGGAGCGGAGAATCAATGAAGAATGTTTCAAAATTTGGGTTAACGTACGCATGTTAAAAATATTTTCACCTTCTACGTAAACGAAGTCAGGAGGTAAATTTAGGGTTAGCTAAAATGAACTATCCCACGCGGACAAAGTCAGGCTAGTTATATATATATAACGACACTGCTGTGAATTTTGATCAAAATCCGTTAAATAACGTTTGCGTGAATGAGTAAGAACCATTCAAACATTTTCAGAAATTTTCTCATAAAATTTCACTCGACAATGGCAAAAACGCATCCGATGGAAGACAGCTTTGTAGAAAAAAAAAAATCTTACGGTATTAGAGAATAGTGAGTCCCAGTGGTACGGGGGTGAATGTACACAAAGGAAGCCGTATTGCATTATTTACGCGGGCGCGTTTAATTTTCTTCAAGGAACCGGGGGTGTTTTCATACGAAGGGTTGTCAAACTGCGACATAATACCGATTTATTAACTCATATTCCTCCATTATACTGTCAGTTGTTTTCGAATTAAGATATAAGATGTTCTATTATAGCTTCAAATATTTTAAAACTATTTCGTGGTTAAAATTAGCTTCATAATTATATATATACAGAAATGGTGAATTATATTACAATTTTTGATGTGACACATCTATAGGCGAGGGCAAACCGGATTATTGGCGTGGCGAGATGTGGCGGCGCAACGCCATGCTCAAACGACTGTGCGCAATCTCTCTTGCCGCACTGAGTTCGCATATCTATAGTATATACAGTGTTGCTTACTACGTTACACATGTGTTTCACATCTGCCAGGCGTCCCGTGACGGCTCAAATTTTTTGGTTTCTGTTTTTATTCCATCCTAAGAAAAAGGCAAAGGTATCTAGATTATACAGCCAAGTCGGACGTCATTTTATAGTTCCGGAGTGAACGTCTTATGATAATTTTAATGTTCTTACGAGATGGTAGCTGTATTGTTAGAACTTTCCATGGAGATTATGTGGTATCTCAAAATATATGCTCCACGGTGTTATTTCCTATCCTCTTCACTTGTGTAGAATAACCAACCTACATTACATAAAACACCACAAATATTACAAGATATAAACTCAAATAACACAAGATTATGAATAAAATATATAAGCCACATGACAGACAAAAATCCCGCCATAACCTTCCCAACCATAACTACTCTTTAACAAATATTAAAATATTTCTACGAGTCCATAGAGAAAGCGGAAACGTTATAGTCCACACTAATACTTATATCGTATCAATTACGTAAGTATGAAAACTCCTACCATCTGAAAGCTATATGTATAAAACATATAGATTATAAGAGAGAGAGAGAGAGAGACAACATATAAGAGGATTTGAGGGTGTGAGTTACAGTTTAAGATTTTTTACTAAACCACGTCAGCGCAACGCATGTCTACTACCTCGGAAGCTACCAAACAGTTGCCGTTTTATCCCAATACATCTATATCCTTACATACATTAAGAATGTAAATATAACGTGTCTGTACTTGTTAGATTTTCCAGAAATTGTTGCAGGTGTCTAGGAATATGCCATAGAACACATTTCGATCGTTTTTAGAAATGTCTGTCTGTCTATTTGTATAAACACGCATCACTGTTAAAGTACTTAGTTCACAATAAAACCACACCAAGAAAATCATAAAGCATATCTTCGAGAATAACTTAGTCTTTGTTTCATTAAAATCTGTTCACTATATTAAAAGTTATTGTAATTTTAATAACGACAGGTGTAAGTACGAGAGAAAGGTAATTAAGTAAATGGACTTAATATATCCAGATGACTTTATTAATGGCTGCTTGTTACATAAGTCGCGGGCACAACTAGTTATAAACACGTACGTACATAAGTACTATAAAGGAAATATTTTGGATTTATTCTCTTGGTTAGTACACCCGTACGAAACTATGATGGACAGGTTAAGGCCCTTCTAGGCCAATAGCGTAGTCAGTTCGAGAAAAAAAAAATGGTGGACAGTTAGTTTAATCAATGCAATTTAATTTTGGTGCACCCCTGCATCAGAAATGAAACAAGGTTGTCAAAAATTCACATTTCTACCTGAACACTATTATTTATAACAAGTTATAAATGCAGATGCTCTGTGAACCCTACGTCACGTTCAACGTATAAGGCAGAGTTCCCAAGGGATGCATCTACGAGCGAGCGCTACGAAAGAATGCGATAAATTCTTTATATCCTGTGGAAATATTGATACCGTTGCTTCTAAAGTATTTTTATTATACCATATCGTCTTTTCACTATAAACTAAGGGGCTGTGTCGACCAGAAAAGACTTTCAATATGTAAGAACGATTGAGAGATTATCATAGCACTATAGCAATTAACTACGTATTTTTAGCTCCTAAAAGGTTGCCGTGACTGGTTTGTATTACAAAGCGGAAAAAACTGTTGAACTGTCCACTAGTTGGAAAAAAAATGCTATTTGAGATATAATCGCTATAAAATATATAAAAATACGCTATAAAAATTGTTAGAGGTACCTACACGAAAATGATATTTTGTTCGCATTCACAAAGATACAAAACGTAAAAGAATTCGCGAATGGCTTCTAATATTATATATATAACACTCGAAGATACTCAACAAATGAAAGGGTACAAAATTAACATTTCAATCGATATTCCAATAAGAACTCGGCACTACGGACGTCCGCTCCGGATGACGGGTAGACGTCTTCTGTGGAGCTTTACCGGAAACACCGCCGCCATCTTGTCGTCGCCGGATGTAACCGCGAGTTAATGAGTTCTTCAGTGACTTATTTAGACTAAGAGTTACTTTTAGCTTTGTAACTTCTTGTCAATATAACCGGCAAGAAATCTGATCGCATATTCTTTTATCGCTTTCTGTACTAAATACTACACTAACACTGTACTAACACATTATCTTTTAACATTAGATGAGATTATAGTCTAAAGCTAACCTATGAAATATACAAAAAATAATCCAGTAGGGCACAATTATCATGTCCTAATAATACCACACTAATGTTAATAATCATAATAAACCAATTCTGAAATTTTAATATTGTCATTCACACTATAATTAATCTCATAATTCAAAATTACTGCCTCGACTTTTTTTTTAATATTCTATACTTTAAACGACTGACAGTTAATTGCAGTCGTTGGAACACACCAATAGTTGCTTGGAAAAACTCTACCAACATGCGGTGACAATTATTGTTTTACTGCTGTAGATAATGTTTTTTTTTTTTCGAACTGACTACGCTATGCACCAAGCGACGTTTTAACAGCTTCACCGGACTACGCTGTAGATAATGTAATAACTGTGTTGCAGTCACTAACGCTCACCGCCGGTAACACTAAACAATTTAATTTAATGAGTTTACTCAATAAAAATATCTATATTGGTAATATAAAATAATGGGAAATAGTATAAACCAAATGACCAAATGCTGCTGAACAGGTGTAACTTAATGTATATGTTGAGTGATTTAAGTGTAGTTTGATAATACTATCTATTTGATACATATTCAAGATATTGTCTTTCCCCGAAAACTGAAATAACTTTAGTATGCAAACCTACATTAATCAACTTATTTCTTAACACATTATCTCTGCACAATCATCACATAAATTCAAACAATAATTTAAAGCAGGTAAAACCGTGAATATAACTGAGTATGATAAAATAATGGGTTCCTTTAATAAATCCATTAGCGACATCCGGCGCCATTTTGCGTGCCGCCGCAAAATGGCGCCGGTTTCATGTCATATACCTATTAACCCGAGAGCGGGCGTTCTAATTAGTTAAATTAATTATTATGTAAGGCCTTTACTAAGAGACACGACCTATCTGTGTCTACATTACATAACTTGAAAATACAGAAACTTATGGTATGTATTTATATGTCGCTTTGAATAAGTTACGTGGGATAATTCCTCTTATTTAATTATATTTATTGTGACTCCGTCGGCGTGGAATCTAATGTAAGAAATCAGTAACTTATAAAATCATTTGTTTGTATTAAGTCCATTTACTTACCTACTTTTCTCTCCTACTTAAGTGGCGTCCTCATTAAAATTACAATAACTTTTGATGGAGAGAACCGACTTTAATGAAAAGGCTTTATTGTGAATCCAGTACTTTAGCCGTGATGCGTCATACAAACAGACAGACATTTCTAAAAATGATTGAAACATATTTTATTACTTATAGCTGTACCCGCGACTTCGTCTGCGTGGAAGTGTATGTAAAACCAGTGATCAATAAAGTCATTTGAATGTATTAAGTCCATCTCATTGTCTACTTTCTCTCTCGTACTAACGCCGCGTCGTGATTAAAACTACAATAACTTTTGATAGAGTGGACCGATTTTAATGAAACCTGGACTGAATATTACTCGAGGATATGTTTTATTATTATCATCGTGAGCGCAGTACTTTAACAGTGGATGTGTGTTCAAACAAACAGACTTTTCTACAAAAGATTGAAATGTATTCTATTACTTATTCCAAGACACCTGCAACAATTTTTTTCATAATAATCTAAAATGTACAGACACGTAATATTTAGATTCTTATTATATATAGATTAGATTATCATATATATGAATTATTGACATATAAAAACCTAAGACACACAATAACGAATAAAAGTAGCGCTCAAAACCGTCCCGCGAAAACTCCGCAATATACATACGTGGTTATAGTTATGTCATAAACTTATGATTTTGCAAATTCGATCATACCTGCAACGATTTAAAGTTGTTTTTACGAGGACGCAAGCGACCTTAATTATGAGATATATATGATTGAGTTCTAGAGAAAAAATGGAGCTTTTAAAAATGCCTATTACCGCCCATGGAAGTGAGCACGGGTCGGCTAGTTAAAAAATAAAAGGAGAATGATTTATGTGTTTTGATATGTCATCCGAAAATAGATTATGTTAGACTTGTATAATGTTGCAAAACCGAATTAAAGATTACTTCCCCAAAATCCATTGGTATCACTCATCCCACATATATAACCTATTTAATATTTATCCACTTCATAACACATGTCACGCGCCATCGTCGCTCGGAAAGCTCTCTGCCAGTCACATTATAAGAGTAGCGTGAACTACACAATTGAACAGGATGCCCATTTCATAATAGGCTTATCAATCTAACAATAACAGTGTATTTTTATTGAACAGTCTCCGTGACCATTCGTATAGTGATGGGATTAGTCGATGTCAGAAAAGTCGATGAATTATGTCGAACGTGACTTGTGAATAGGACTCGGTGAGCTTTACTATTGTATTTGTCAATTGCTACCAGTATTGTTAGTACGAGAAACAAATAGTTTCGAGTGGTAACTTCTGTTGGTAGAATATTATTTTTGTTTACAAAATGTGTATAAGTATATATATTTATTTATTATTTTTGTTTAATAAAGTCGAACACCGAGTTTAGTGGATTTTATATTTGCTTCATAATCTTGTGTTATTGACTCTATATTTTGTAATATTGGTGTTGTTTTACGTAATATAGTTCAGTTATTGTGCACAAGTGAAATGGATAGGAAATAATACCACGGATTATGGATTCTGACTTGCCACAAAAACTCCCTCCAAATTTTTAAGCGGACCACCATCTTGTTAGTTCATTGAAATGATCGCAATAAACATGTAATACCACTACGTATTCTACAATGGTAGTAATTACTAGAACTACACATTACGAAAAGATTGGTTGCCAAAAATATAACTAAAAAAAACTTGAACACCGTTAGAACACAATGAAAGTTGAGACACATAGGGGGTTTAGCATGGTGAATATTTATATGCTATTTGTTTCCCTATAACTCACTACTAGGTGGGGCCAGAGCAAATAAACATGTGTAGCATCCAATCGATGGTCATGTCAGTTGGTATATGTAGATACCTGGTCACAGAAAATATTAGCATACCTAATTGTAACCACAACAAATCAATAAATGGCGTGTAAATTATACACGTTGTAAATTAACAAAAGGAATGCAATCCTCTTAAAACTCTAGTATACTGATGTAACATAAAAATTACTGCAACTTTATTTTTAGTAACTAAGTCTTTCTCTAGTGATAATATTAAATTGAGTTTTGATTTACGAGAGTTGAACTCGGAACTTACTGAAACTAAACAATCTCAAATTTGGATAACAAGATCTTTTTCTAGCATAGACTATATCTAAGGATACCTCAAAATTAGCAATTAAGGGAATGAAAAAATAAACGAATGCACTTGAAATTGCGTTAATAAATATCTTGCTATAGATCAGCCGTATTTCAACTTTTAGTTATCGCCAAGCTTTACGATTAATAACCACTGGTATAAGATACACCTTTCACTTATATTACAGAGTTCATATAGGCAGTATAGCACTATTAAACTCTTTACGGCGTTCGATCAACTAGACTAGACTTTCACTTTAAAAGCACTATATGATTAAACTGAAATCTTCAAATTTACATTCTGTCATATATCTTCTATATATAAATACGCAAAAACAATTAAATATCTTTCTTTCCTCTGTTTGTCTACCGATTATCGAAATTATTCTTTTTAAGGGAAAGGTTCTTTAGGGGCATTGAACGGTAATTTTGGCACGAGATATATTTATAATTTCACGTCATGACATGCTAATAAACGTGACCGGTGGTATTGCGCTTGCACGGCTTGCGTCAGACTAGCGACGCGAAGTATAACGGCCTGTGTACATCTGATATTGATATAATAATGATTCTGTATAAAAATTATATAATTATTATTCGGAGTGCCAATACATGTGAAAATTTCAATATACAAATTATAAAATTTAAATAGCTCAGACTACAATTAATTTAAAAATTCAAAAGAGAACACATTTATTCCGTTGTTTTGAGTTTTCATTTCTGTCGGCATTTCATATAACTACCTCGATTTTTTGTTTAATAGTTACCGAGAAGCTTTAGTATTATCAATTTTTCCATACCATTAACGCTCCTTTCTACAATATTTGTACAATACTCAATAGTTTACTAAATAATCAAATTCTTTCGCAAAAAAACTTCACAAATGTTTAAACTCAATAAATTATAATTTAATCAAAATAAAACTAATTAGTATTTGTTAAAAGTGACAAAATTTGTGCACTATGGAAAGATAACATCGTAATACCTATGACTGCTGCAAAGCAGAAATGTTTGCACTACACGGAGTCTCTTGAAATCCAACCTATTAAAGGGTGGCTTGTATTTTATGGTATTGTTTATACATAGTTAAAGGTTGCAGTGACCATTTAACATCAAGTTGGTGTTTACTACATCAGACCAAAAACCACTATTTCTAATGCTCGCCTCATTAACTAATATACTTAATTATGAAACCATCTCTGGCAAGCATCGTATGTTCCCTCTGCTGCATTTTTTTAAACCAGTACTCTTTTAAGGCTTACGTATTGCATTCTATTTAAAAACCTACTTATAATGTGAGTAAAACGAACGATCCTATCTGTTGATATATACTATGGTATATATTCGGACCGACACTACCTAGAAGCTAGACGCTACGAAAGTAGAATTCCAAGGCTCATTTTTATTGCAATGTTTTGGTACGTAACATTCATGATGCAAATAGTACGAAAAATAAGTCCTTTACAAGAGAAAGAGAGAGAGAAGTAAAATTTTCCTACAAACCGAGAGAGATGATTTAGATAGAGTAAGAATAATCTAAGAAGTAATAATGAGTTAATTGTAAAAAAAGACAATGTATGTTATTCTTGAGTTGAACGCGCTATTTCTATTTACTGTAGCAAGAAATAGTGACGTCACTGTATCTTAATGTAAACACAGCGCAATTTAAAAGCAAGACTGTTAGCTCTACGTAATATACGAAGAAACAAAAAATAGAAAGAAAATATATTTATTCTAGCAAATACACGGACAATGAAATAGTGAATAAAACAGAGTTACAAAGATATATATATATATATAACATAAGATAAATGAAAGAAATTAAACGTTACAAGGTGTTAAAATTATGCCATGGTATTGCTACAATGGCGCACAATTCACTGTGCTGGCTGTCACCTTTACAAAAAATAAATAATTTTAGAAATAGATAAAACACTATAATAATAAGAACATAATAACTATAATAAATATAAATGTGAAGTTTATTATATACTAGCAGGCCCGGCTGACGTTGTCCCGCCCTAATTACCCCCTGCAACCCCCCTTGTGGGTGGAATTTCGTAAAATCCGTCCTTAGCTGACCTCTACTCGGCGAAAGGAATATTCCTACCATATTTCAAGTCGCTACGCCTTATGGTTCCAGAGATATCGTGATGAGTCAATATATAGGTGGGAATCTCTAATATATATATATATATATCGTATGAATTAAAGAATTTAAAAAAGTAATTGAATTATTACATATATATACGGTTCGACATGACTGTCATGTCTCTAACACCCGTCGAAAAAGTATCGATACATTCTGTCACGGTAAAGCGATTGCGTCCACATCACTATAGAGCTTGCGTACGCGCCGAATCTTAGCCCTCCGTCAGTAGCCGTTGACAGCGCATGATATATGCGTATGTGAATGGATTATGTAGCGCAACACTTCCTTTTTTACCTTAACGATTATCAAGAGAGCAGACAGAGTTATACAAGTAGTATTTCATTTTTGACACTAGCGAGACGCCCTGATTTCGCGTGTCTGCAATATACGATGAGGATATGAAGAGGAATTGCGGAATTATATTTAGTAAAACGTTGTTATTTTACATTACAACCAGATATTTCATCATATTTATGTACTAGCTTCTGCCCGCGACTTCGTCCGCGTGGAATAATTTCTTTGGGCGAACGCTAACACGCAACGGAAACTCTCAAAAGTGAAAAAACACCGATTTTAAAACATTATTCATTGTTGCTCTGCTCTAACGTCTTAGCCTGATGATATATAGCCTATATGTAGCATTTCTCGATAAATTAGCTATCTAACACTGAAAGAATTTTTCAAATCGGACTATTACTTCCTGTGATTAGCGCGTTCAACCAAACAAACTCTCCACTTTTTTTTTTTTCTCGAACTGACTACGCTATTGACCCGGCAGGGTCTTCACAGCTTCACCGGACTACTAAGGTTGGCGCTTAAGGCACACAACCGATTTGGGTTTTAGGTAACATACACAAGGGTGCACGCACACCTCGGCTTGGGCTGTTACCTGGAAAAAGACGTGTCTGTCCTAGCTAACTATTCTAAGCTATTCATACATATATACATTTGTGAACCATACAATCGAAATTGTATGATTCACAAATGGATACGTGTATATCGGAATGAAACGAACTAAAACTATTCGATTCAGTTCGACAAACTCTCCACATTTATAATATTAAGTATAGATTACTACTCATCTCTCGTACATAACTCGAGCCGATATTCAAATTAAAATAACTCTTGATAGAGTGGACCGATTTTAATGAAACATAGATTAAGTTACTCTCGAGGGTATGCTATATGATATGTGTGGGTATTTTTTATTGCGAATCCAGTACTTTAGCAGTAGCGCGTGGTCATGTAAACAAACAGACAGACAGACATTTCTAAAAATGATTGAAATGTATAACTATTACTTATTCTTAGATACCTGCATCAATTTTTTTCACGAAAATCGAAAAAAATACATAACCGTTATTTTATTTTTTTATATCATAAGTGGCAAACGAACTGGCGGGTTACCTGATGTTAAGTGATCACCACCGTCCATGGACACTAACAACATCATAGGAGTCGCAAGTGCGTTGCCACCCTTTGGGGGGAAGGGATTAGGGGAGGCAGAGGGAGAGGAGGAGAGGGGAGGGGAGGTGGGCCTCCAGCGCTCTCACTGACCGAACGAAACGCAACAATGCAAGCACTGTTACTTCACATCGGTTTTCTATGGGTCGGGTGGTAGTACCCCGGACGAGTCACCCATTCATGCTGAAACCAGTAATAGTTTCAGCGTGGCTCTACCACCATAACGTTATATTACATTATTATATTCTTATTATATGTATACAGATAGATTTTCGTTTGTCAAATGCTTACAGTTTATACATGTTAGATGTTTTTTGAAACGAAAAAAGAATTTTGATTTAATTGTTGCTTGACTGAATAGTCAGGTATAGGCTTCTGGAATTAGTAATCCGTCGATTAAAATAGTTCTAGATATAATAGAAGATAATAACTACCTATAAAAAAAAATAAAGTTAAAAATACAAGTATATTATTTTTAGCGTTCAGTGTTATACAATTAGGAGACAAATTAATACATCGACAGAACCCTTTGAGCCTTGGAGAAGCGGTACTTGGGGTATGGAAGGGTGTTTACTGGTCATTGACGTCATTATAAAAAAAATTGAAAAAAGCGCCATCTATCGTTCATTGTTGAACAGGGTTACTTAATGTTTTCGAGTTTTTGGTGGGACCTTAGTCCATCATGTAGTGGATTTTATATTCTATTCATAATATTGTGTTATTTGACTCTATACTTTGTAATATAGTTTGGTTATTTTCCACAAATGGATCGAAAATAATACCACGGCGCGTAAATTCTGAGATGCCTAAAAATCACATGAAAAGTTCTTTCAAGGTAACCACAATCTTGATAGAACATTAAAATTATCGCGAGGCACTTGATTACATACTTGATAATGGCAATAATAATTTGGCAAAAAAAAAACACATTATTTAACATCAGGTAATTCCAAACAGTAAATAATAAAACATAATAGTAAATGTAGATAATTTGATTGCTACCCCTGATCGATAGATGGCGCTTTTTAAATTACCAAGTCCAAAAAACAGTTTGGGAAAGAGAACCCTCGTAAGTTTGTTATAATGACATCCCAAGCACACAAGCTAAGAGGACACAAGCACCACGATAATGTACCGAGATTAATGCTGTGTTTTGGTAAGCATCGGTTATAAACACAGCGTAGGAAGCCGGGGTCAGTACGCGGGGACCACACCACGGTTAGGGACTGAGCCCCTTTACCAACTACTCACAATCTCTGTAGGTGTCTTAACCTCGTAAAAAGACCATCGGGCAACGTCCCGAGACGGTTATTGTTCAATTTCCTGCAAAATAAAAATCATGATCGTGTAGGTATGTCGTGACAAAGTCGCAGCACGTTGTTCTTCGGAACGGAGGTCTGTGATTGACAGGTTTCGTTCTTACAACGCTGTGATTTTGAAAGGTCATCCAAAATAGATATTCTCTTTTTTATTTGAACGCTGTAAAATAATAGTGGGACGATGATTATTAATATTATTCCAATTAATCCCACATGTATTCGTTTAAAAGTAATTTTTAAACTATGATAGATAATATACAACTTTATTAGGAGGTATCAGTGTTTAATTTTGGTTACTAGGAAAAATCATTGACTATGGACTATTAATCGTCCAAATCGATTACTAGACTATTTGTTTGTAGGTATTTAATCATAGTTATGCCTTGTATCGTAACATGACAAAGTCACAGCATGGTTTTGCAAAGAGAGATCTGATTGCGGACGTTTTGAATTTGGAATTAAAATATTACTGCTTCGAAGGTACAATGTTATATCGTCGATCATCAAATTAGAAAGCAGTGATTGGTGGATTCTTATTTCGAACGATACAACCTATAATGGTAGTTATATAGTTGTGAAACTTTCTGCGAGTAAGCGTAATCAGAATCAAGCGTTGTTATTGCTAGATTCAAATTTGCATCGTTCTCATTCAAACTTCGGCGAACGACTAAATGAATCACTTACAAAGTCACGGCGTGGTATTTAAATTCTGGATCTGTGATTGGTCTATTCCCAATTCGAAATTATACGACTTTGTTCTCAAATATGTTAGTTTCAGTGATGATTTACAAGAATATAGCGCGTAATTGAAATCGAGGCTTGTGATTGGTTGAATAGTATAGTTGTAAGTATATATTGTAGTACTTACAGTCGTTCCAAAGCGTTCAGCTCGAGGAATGCGTCTCTTTCGATGGTATGTATCTGATTCTCCGAGAGTTGTCTGTAAACGTAACATAACCTGTAATGTTTCTTTTAGGTGAACATTTTTAATCGCATTTTAGGAAAAAATATGCGTTACGTGTTAAATGTCAGATAGGTATTTATTTGTATTATGCACTACCTGTGCCCGCGACTTCGTCTGCGTGGAAGCTTATGTAAAAAACAGTTATTAATAAAGTCATCTGACTGTATTAAGTCCATTTACTTGTCGTCGTCATTAAAACTACAATAACTTTTGATAGAGTCGACCGATTTTATTGAAACAAAGATTAAGTTACTCCCGATGATATGATTTACGATTCACTGAGGGTTTATTATGAACCCAGTATTTTAGCAGTGATACGTGTTGATACAAACAGACAGACAGACATTACTAAAAATGATTGAAATGTATTCTATTACTTATTCCAAGATACCTGCAACATTTTTTTCACGAAAATCTAAAAAGAACAGACACATTATATGTACATTCTAATTATATTTATAGATAAGTATATATTTTTATTTTATTTTAAATTCTTAGGGAAACTTACAGCTAGAAAAAAAATTACATTACATGTATAAACATAAACGAAGGCTATTTTTACTAGTTTTCGCATCTATAAGAAAATTATCATTTTCCTTAAGAAAGTATGATCCGAATAAGGAAATTAGTAATCGAAAAAGCTGGAATTAAGAACGCATTTAAGTTTCTGAACACTTGTGTTAAACAGATCTACGTTCTGATCACTAACTAATTTGATATGATATAAGATCTCGTGTGATGTTAAATGACGTTGTTGTTTAAAATGGTAGATATACTCCGTGTTATTACAAAAAAAGTTAAATACGTTTTAAATACTTGGTTTTAAAAGGTTTCGTAATAAATGCACCGTGCTCGCCCGAGGCAAGTTCGCGTTAACCTTTTTCACAAGTCTAACCTAACGTAACCAAAGCGAGACAAAAGACCAAGATGGCGAACATTCGGCGACCGCGGTGCATTTAATACGAGGCCTTTTTAAAGCCAGTGTTCAATACGTATTTAACTTTTTTGTAATAACACCGACTAAGCCTAGAGATGGATTAGTTCTCAAGTGCAACTGCCGGACTTACAGGTACTTGGCGACGGATTTTCAACTTCAGGGTAGTGTCGAGCTGGTGGAGACCTTAGAAAAAGCGCTACTTCTGTGCTATGGTATTTATCACGATGTTTTCCTTCACTGTGACCCAGTTGTAAGGAACTTACGTCCATCGATGTATAAACACGATAACTGGACCTTAATCAATTGACTAAATAAAACTTAAGGAAGGTTAAGCTGTTAAAATAGATTAGTGATACTCACAAAACTTTCAACTCCTTAAGATTCTGGAAGTCGCTTTGAAATATAATGCTGATGTTGTTACCCTGGAGATCTCTGGAAAAAAATTACAAGAAATCACTAAATATAGAATGTTCAAAATCAAAAATATTTTATTCAATTTAGGCTCTAAGAAGGCATTTATGAACGTCAAAACTACCACCGGGTCGGAAAACAACCCAGTCATCAAGAACCGGCAAAAAGCTCGATCTGGTTTATCTTTTATATATTACATAGCACAACATATTATTATAGACATATGTACAGTTACATTCGTTTAGGGTGGATACACAGAGAAAACATTATTTCCAGAAATCACCACATATTGAACCACTCTATAAATACTGCCTTTATGCATTAAGTCTAGCTTGTACATGAATTTACTATTTGGCAAAACCGTAACTTGCTTTGGGACTTTGTTATAAAATATAACACAATTACCTAAAATTCGGTCACTGGTCTTAGTGAGCCTGAAACAGGAAATGAGCAGTTATTGTTTCTAGTATTTAAATTATGTTGGTATTTCACTAAATTCAGATTATCTAGGTTTTTGCAGTAACGGCTTAATCAAATTTGAAGAGGATTTGCTTTGCCGACTCCATAAAAGGAGTAGGCTCGTTCTAAGTTATATTAGTCCGGAAACACTGCCGATGGAATAATATTGTAAAGACGGTTCTTTCGGTTATATCGGTACATACGTGCATAAAAGGTGCGCAACAATCGCACGGTAGACTTTTTTTTTATAGTAGCACGGCAAAATGACTGCGATGTGCCTGATGGTAAGCACAGTACAATCCAAAAACAATGGCGACCACCGAGTGACACACTGTCCATCGCCGGTCGCCGATGTCATGTCGGCCTGCGAAATGCCGGATATGCACAGGCTGATCCCGAAACGCGACCCGCAGAAGTGAATCACTATGACGGGCTTTATCGTCATATACATGGTGGTTGCGACCCAGTCAGGCTGTAGAACCCTACCACCCCGCTTTCGCCATTGCCTCGTTCGTTATTCAGCAGGGAGGCAGCAGACTACTTCCACCCATCAAGATAATACGGGTGGAATTCTAGTTTGTTGCGAGTCGTTCGGTAATGGAACTAAGCAGCAGGTATCAATCCTAACAGCTCTTCGGAACATTTCATATGGAGAGAGGTAAAATTTACAGGAATATATGCGACCTAAATTCACGAATTTATGTCAGGGTTCGATTATTTTTATAGCGCTTTTACACCGCACGTATTAAGCACATATTTATGGGCCAATAAAACCCGAGTAACTACGGACCACAGAACGCATATTAAGAGCACGTCTCATAATAGATATTAGTATGTCGATCATATATTTATTTCTTTTATTTTTCTATCAAAACTCTGTGAAATGTATGGGCATCTAGTGTAAAATTTATACATACACATAATAAAAACGTAAATCTATCGTGTCTGTGATTTTTGTAAAGAAAATTGTTCCGGGTAGTAATAAAATACATTACAATGAATATAAGAAATGTCTTTCTGTTTTGTTGTTAGGACACACATCACTAAAGTACTACTATGTTCAAGATTAAACCTCATAAAGCATATTTGAGTTGATTCTTGAGTAACATTTAGTCTTGGTTTCATAAAAATCGGTTCACTCTATCAAAACTTATTGTCATTTGAATAACGAGATAATTACGAGAAAATAATAAGTTAAAAACTTAATAACTTAAAAAAAAAACAAGATATTATACAATTTACAAATTATTCCTAAGACATAGTAAATAAACGATTGTTTTTTTGCATTAAGTTCTACGCGGACAAAATCGCGGGCACAGCTAGATTATTATTATATACTAGCGGGCCCGGCAGACGTTATCCCATTCTAATTATAAAAAAATCCTTGACAAATTACATACTAAAACCTTCCTCAAAAATCAATCTATCCACTGGTGAAAACCGCATAAAAATCCGTTCGGTAGTTTTTGAGTTTATCGCGAACAGACAGACAGACAGACGCGGTAAGGGACTTTGTAATGATGATAATGATAGAGATAGCGGCTCTCAGTGTCTTTTACCGGCTACAGTACGTTACAATATGTCGTTTCCAGTTGTAAATGAGGGGTTTGTTGGTTCGGATAAACTCTAGTCTAGGAGATCCGGCAACAATCTTGATCAGGTTCATCTTTTCATAACATATATTTTTACAAAACATAGTTATATTTTTTTTTAGTAGATGGATGCACAGAGAGTGGCTTCATTTCCAGACGTCCACATTATAATCCACAATATAACAGCCTTTATACATTAAAACCAGCTTGACATAACGTTTGAACTAACTATCCGGCTAATGTTTGTAACTTTGTTATAAAACCTAATACCTAAAACACTGTTAATGGTCTTAGTGAGCCTAAAACAAGGAATTACCAATTTATTGTTTCTAGTATTTAAATTGTGTTGGTATTTTACTAAATCCAACTTGGATAGGAGAGGAGAACGTTGACCACAACATGACCAGAATGCTAAGGCACATCTACCGCCACCCATATCGACATGGTAGGGATGACGATACGTCGATTATCGAAATCGGGTTTTAAATTTTAATTGCTTCGTAATTAAGTACCGAATTAACAAACATGGCCGCTTGTACTATAGTGATGTGAACCTGTCGATGGTAATGTCGATAAACTTAATATTTACTGAAGAAAGTTATAACACTTTGTTCCTCCTTGAAACGCAATTATTTGGGAGCACATACTTATAGGCCAGATGTTACAACTGAACCCCTTTATTTAATGACTAATCATTTATTTTTCGGAACGAAGTTCCTTATTGCGCGGTACAGGCGAGTGGTTGGGAGCGAAACCGAAAAAAGTGCAATAACACTTTTTTTCCGACACTTCGGGCTATAGTTACAGCGGTATATGAACTATTATATATTCTTATCCCAAACCAATTATCACTATGATTGAAAATAATGATTTCATAAGATAATTCAGTTTGTGGAGTTATTTAATATCTGTAGCCACTTCACGTAAAACCTTGGAACAAATTAAACAAAAGCTTGGAATTCGATATCAATTGATATAATTATATTTAATGGTCGTTAGTGATCTCGTCTTGGAGATATTTCTTTCCAAAAATCTGTACTAACGTTTCGAAGTAAATGAACTCTGTTTATTTTATAGCGATAATATGTTTTATAGCTATTATAGTCAGATTCAAACACGAAGAAATTCACAGTTCTATATTTCCCAATATACGGTGGTACTACAAGAATGTTTCTCAGGTTCATGTTTCCCCACGTTGTTTCACTACACTGTCAGCCTGCTAGAGTTACCAATTTGATAGAATAAATGTACATCAATTCTAAAAAAGCCGTTGGTACATACCGGAGTTCGAATCTACGAACATCGGATGATTGATATTTCACCGGTCAAACTACCATACAACCAAGACTTATATTAATACTAACTGATTCACGTGACTTCGTCTCCCTCGTTTACTATCTCGTTTTGTTGTCTCAAAGGGATTAAGCAGCGTTTTCGACGAAAGTTCCCAGGCAGCTTGACTTTTTCCGACACTTTGGACATTTATCGTTATATTTTAATTAATTTACAAAAAAATCTTGATAACATACCTAAACCTTCCTCATGAATCACTCTATCGAGTAATGAAAACCGCATGAAGATCCGCTTAATAGTTTTTGAGTTTATTGAGAACAAACTGACAGACGCGGTGAAGGACTTTGTTTTATAATATGGAGTGATTATACTAATTAGTCATAATAAAACTTGTTCCACATCATTTAAAAGCAATTAATATTATTATCACTGGAGAACTATTATATATATATAAAATATATAATGGTTCTCCAGATGACCTGATCGTTCTTACCGACAACGCCCTAAAATTGCTGAAAGAATTAAATCTCCAATTATAATAAAATAGAACGGATTACTCCATTCCAGCCATACGATTAAATAAATTATTATCACTATCATTTACAAGTCTTTCTATATTCCCAATCTATGTCCCTATGCATCATTGTAAACGCATGGCGTAAAATTAATTTAATTGGTTTACTAAAGTCAAAACTTCAGCTAGCGGTAACGAATACCGGCCAACTCTATGACACAGTGAGTCGTTGATTACGACAATGACTCCCCGATTATTTACTCGGAAGTTTTATACATTAATTGCTTCGTAATTACTTGGTGGATTAACAATCGTGGTCGGCTGTGAACTAGTGATGGGGCAGCTTTCCGTGAAAATAATCGACTAATTATTTTAGTTAAAATAAACGATGAACGATGTGGCGATAAATATATATAGTGTAAACTCTACAAAAAGTCACTCGATTTATCGACAAACGATTCAACTAAAGCGTCGTTATTATTTAATTTTGGTAAGTTAACCTTAAAAGAATGTTGATTTTATTTATTTTCATTTAATGACAACTCTCAATAATGCCTTGAAGAGCTTTACATTGTATATTGGAATACTCGGATTCTAACGTATTAATTAAGTGTCCATAGAGATAGATTTACTTTAGGATATCTTGTCTGCCTTTATATCTTTATAAGTAACGATACCATACATTATCTTTGTGTAACACCAACGGTGTATACAGTGCACTTGAAGACAACTCTGAAATGACAGATTTTTTAAACATGCCTTTATATTTTGATAATACAGTAAAAGCTCCTTATTCGGGCTACCTTCATTCGCGTTTTCATTATTCACGGTTTAAAAAAATGCGAACCAATTCCTATATTCGCGGGTAATGATTTCTTTATTCGCAGATCTAATCGGTACATACATATGTATTTAAAAAGGATTAGGTATCCTTTGTAAACGCTTCGTCAAATGGACTAATAAAAATGTAAAATAGATCTTATTACAACTACGCAATCTGTGCAAATTCAAACTATAACTGCAAACATTGCCGAAATTGTGAATGGAATACGACGAAATGGGTTCGAACAGATAGAATCAAGTGACATCCAGGAGTTGCTTGAATCGCAAGATAAAGATTTGACTGAAGCCGACTCGGACGAAATATTAATTTCAAAGCCCACTGAAGAAGAGGCTTCAACAAGCACTGGAAACGTGACATTTAATTTGAAAAATCTTAGTGAAAGTTTAAGAATAAGGCAAATAAGCTTTGTGATTTCTTAACGAAAATTGATCACTCTATGGAACGAAGTATTATTTTTAAGCTTTTTAAGAGGCAAATTGCTAATGCCATTGTTGAATATCAATCTGAATTGAAGGAGCTTTAAAAAACTACACTTCAATTAAATCGAATTGTTTATATATTTATTTTTTTATTTATCCCCTATAAATTACCATTCCATATTCATGGTTTATGTATTCGCATTTGTATGTATATATTTAGGGAACATATTCCTCGCGAATAAAGAGCTTTTACTATATTGTACAATATAGTATAGTAATATTACAATCTTATAATTGCCTGAATAGAGCCTTATTTTAAAGGTGGTAGAGCCACGTTGTAGCTATTACTAGTTTCAGCATGAATTGGTCGGCTCGCCCGGGGTAGTACGACCCTCTCACAGAACACCGACGTGAAGTAACAGTCCTTGCATTGTTGCGTTTCGTTCGGTCAGTGAGAGCGCCGGAGGCCCATTCCCTACCTCTTTCTCCTTTCCCAACCCCTCGCTCATACACAGGCTGGCAACGCACTTGCAACTCCCCTGGACTAGTGACTATGGACGGTGGTTATCACTTAATATCAAGTGACCCACCTGTTCCTTTGCCTCCTTTTAATATTAAGAAATAAACTATATAAACAAAATAGATTTATAAAAAATAATAAAAATCGAAGCAGTCATAAGGACTGCCGATAGACGTGCAAGCTCAAAACAATGGAATAACTGTGTTGTCTTTTGAATTTTGAAATGAATTATTTCAAACTTGCGGCCCCGGCAAAACTTGTTCCGTACTAATAATAAAACAGTATACATATATCTCATGGGAAGCGTGCGGCGACGATGACGCGAGCTTCACACTTTTTGTTCACCCAAAAAGAACACATATATACTCAGTACATGTTATAGCTCATGGAAAGCGCTCAGTGACGATGACGCGAGATCTATGTTGTAGATACTAACTTTTAAGTCAATGAGAAAATCCTAAAGTTAAAAATCAAATTCTGAAATCATACCGATTTTCAAGGCGTGGTTATGAGAAAACTGTTCATCTGACAAAAGATTTCAATCAGTCTGTTTTTGTAGACAATTCAATTCTCTTAAAAAAATGTCTCTTAGTCAATTTCATTTACCTCGACGGTTTAGGAGTTATGAGACAAAAACCCGCTCCGGAAAAAAAATCAAAAGTTGCGATTATAGACCTCTTAATATAAATATTAAGGACTCAAATTCTCACAACATTGTTTTTTTGTCATCCTAAATAATATTTTCGATATACTTAAAAAAAAATAGATTTTTTTGCCCCTCCCCCTAATATGCATATGTACATTATAGGATACCCTACGTTCAGATTTCGTCTGTTTTATGTAGGTATAATTAGTTCCGAGTTGCAGTGGTCTCTCTCACGCTTTACTTCATAGTTTCGGTTACAGCGGTACAGCAGTAGACTCCTGATAAATTCTTCATACTTGTAGACCGCGCGATGTCTTTGAAATATAATCCTTTTATACTTAAGTAATAAATTACTTGACAAGATAAAGCGACTACGTAAAATGATAATTTATTGTACATTTTATGAACCGTCATAGCTTTGTTTAAATTTTTCAATATTTATATCAATACAAAGGAATATAAATCTCTTGTTCATCTTCGAAAGAGTTTAATCGATCTTCACCAGACTTGTTTTTTATATCATAGGAGGCAAACGAACAAGTGGGTCACCTGGCGTTAAGTGATTACCACCGTCCATAGACACTTGTATAACCAGGGGAATCGCAAGTGCGTTGGCAACCTGTGTTGGGGTGAGGGATCGTGGCAGGCGACGGTCGGCTCCCTGCGTGCGATCCGGTACAGGTACCACCCGAAACAACCGTGTCTGGTGAGTACCTGCACCAGTCGGAACGTCAGGGAGCCCCAGCCTCTGGACATCCACTCCCGCAGGACCGGGCGGACGGCGTCTACGGTAAACCGCCCGAACCGCTCGTCCGCCAGGCCCTGCTGCCACCTTTCGACGGCGTCTCCTCTGAGACGCCGTCTCTCCGCCTCTACCTCCCTGGGAGCCGGAGGCCCCCCCTTCTTTTCCTCGCCGCCGTGAACTCGTACACGGCGGCGAGAACTCCTGCCTCCAGCTCCCAGGGCAGGGAGCCGGCGAGCACACAGGCCGCCGCCGAGGACACCGTCCGGTACGCCCGGATCGCCCTCAGTGCCACCGTGCGCTGCGCACTTCGCAGCGCACGCACGTTGGCGGCACTGAGGGCGTTGGCCCAGCCCGGAGCAAATTTTTTTTTTTGGCCCAGTCTAATATATATATATACTAGCGGTCCCGGCGGACGTTGTCCTGCTTTGATAATAAAAAAATCTAAAATTCAACTGCAGCGCCACCTACCGGGTCCAATTGTAAATCTAAACCATACTCGGAATTCATAAAAATGAATAAATTTTTATCGACAGCTCCCGTCTCTACACGACCGGTGATCCGAGCGCCCGTAGTTTCGTGGGCAACATTGCACGCTCGCCATCTTTTATGATTGTATGTAATTTAATTTGATTGCACACAAACGGATTCTTGGATTATTTTTTCCCTATCGACCTACACTGGTCACGATTATGAAGCTTGTAAAGGGGTTTACTTCAACAATACAGAGCTGGACATATAGTTTACTAGATGGTAGAATATAACAATTTTCTGACTTGACTACCACCATTATATACAAGACTAGCTGTGCCCGCGACTTCGTTCGCGTGACACCTTATTTAAAAAAACAGTTATCAGTAAAATCATCTGAATCTGAAGTCCATTTACTTATCTCTCGTACTCGTCGTTATTAAAATTACAATAAATTTTGATAGAGTGATCAAATTTTAATAAAACCAAGAATAAATGTCTCGAGAATATGCTTTATGATTTCCTTGGTGAGGTTTTATCGTGAACGCATTACTTTTTTTTTTTATAGTAGCACGGCAAAATGACTGCTCCATGCCTGATGGTAAGCACAATACAGTCCAAAAACAATTGCGACCACCGAGTGACACACTATCCATCGCTGGTCGCCGCTGTCATGCCGGCCTGCAAAAAGCTGGATATGCACAGGCTGATCCCGAAACGCGACCCGCAGAAGCGAATCACTATGACGGGCTTTTTCGCCGTACACATGGTGGTTGCGACCCAGTCGGGCTGTAAAACCCTACCACCCCGCTTTCGCCATTGCCTCGTTCGTTATTCAGGTGCAGGTTATACAGGTGATGCACGTTCGGACAAACAGACAGACATTTCTAAAAATGATTGAAATATATTTTATTACTTATTCCTACCTGCAATATTCTTTTTTAAACTAAAATCTAAAAAGTTAGACAAGTTACATTTATATTGTTATTATATGTATAGATCTTGAACGGCTATAGGATAACTTCTCGTAAGGGCCAAGCTATAGCGATCAAGATTTTTCAACTCGACAACCTAGTGTTCAATATGTTGTACAATATGTTTGTTCATATTCCGGCCCATGCGTTATAGTCTTCTTTAAGTTAGCAAAACGGGCTTACAGAAAGTCCTACCGCTATCTTATACCCTATTGTAAGGATTCGAATCCAGGTCAGTAGATGCGGTGACATGATTGCTTCTATTATACTAATATTATAAAGAGGTAAAGTTTGTGTCGTTGTAGGGGGTAATCTCAGAAACTACTGGTCCGATTTGAAAAATTATTGCAGTGTTATATAGCTCATTTATCGAGGAAGGATATGGGCTATATATAATCACGCTAAGACCAATAGGAGCGGAGCACCAATGAATAATGTTTCAAAATCGGGTTTTTTTCCTCTTGAGACATTCCGCTGCGTGTTAGCAGATCCCAAAATAACTATTCCACGCGGACGAAGTCGCGGGCAGAGGCTAGTGTATTATTAAAGTCTATGGTAGGTGCAACTGCCAGGTCACTTACTTAATTTATAATTTTAATAACAGCAATGTATTATTTGCTAAATGGCGTGCGAGTCCCTAATGGATATAATGCATTTGCAGAATGAAGGTCACAGATAGGGTTACCAACTTCGTATCGCGTGTTTAAGAGAAATAAATATATACATAAATATAATAATAATAAGAATGTAAATCTAAAATGTCTCTACTATTTACATTTTTGTAAATAGAATTATTGGAGGTGTCTTGGAGTAAGTAATAAAACAAATTTCAATCATTTTTAGAAATATCTGTCTGTTTGAGTGTTTGAATACACATCACTGCTAATGTACTATTTTCTCGACAAAACCTTTATAAAGAAAATTATAAAGCATATCTTCGACTAACATTTGGTGTTTGTTTCATTTAAATCTGTACGGTCTATTAAAAGTTATAGAAATTCTAATGACGATGCAACTTACGTACGAGAGAAAAGTATATAGTAATTAGAGTTAATACATACAGATTTATTATTAGTCACTGTTCCGTACATGAGCTTTTACGCAGACATAGTCGCGGGCACAGCTAGTTAATAATACACCGTTAAGACATCTATGGCACATATTAGACTCATGCAAAACCCGGCCGAGTCGCTAGTACAGCCGGCCGTAGTACAGTTTGGGAAATTAGAATGCGTGAACGCGCGACGACATGCATTCAAAGAAAGTCATGTATTACAACAATGCAGAAGTGTAATACACAGAAACAAAAGCGAGTCACACAAAAATATTTCATTTCTGAATTCAAACCGCATCGATTCACATCGCTTATGGGAATTTTTGACATCTCACTCGCACTTTAATCGGTAGCTCTTCTAATTTTTACATACGAGACCACCCTGCCTTTATGATGCAGTTGGCAACCCTGCACACAGGCGCCAGATATAAATGACACGATAATTAACAAGACCTGAATTTGGTTAATTGTAATCATTTATTGAACTTTTTGGCGGGTTCTTAATCTGTCGTGTAGTGGATTTCATATTTTATTCACAATCTTGTGTTATTTCACTCTATATTTTGTAATATTGGTGGTGTTTTACGTAATATAGTTCGGTTACTGTGCATAAGTGAAGTGAATGGAAAATAATACCACGGACCATGAATTCTTTGTTTTTTTATGTCATCGTTAGCAAACGAACAGATGGGTCACCTAATGTTAAGTGATCACCACCGTCCATAGACACTTGCAACACCAGGGAGTCGCAAGTGCGTTGCCAGCTTGTGTTTTAGAGAAAGGGAAGAAAGAAGGGGAAGGGTAGGTGGGTCTCCGGCGCTCTCACTGACCGAACGAATCGCAACAATGCACACAAAGCACTGTTACTTCACGTCGGTTTTCTCTGAGAGGGTGGTACTGCCTCGGTCGAGTCGACCCATTCATACTGAAACCAGTAATAGCTTCAGCTTGGCTCTACCACCTACTGAAATTCTGAGATGCCACAAAAGTTCCCTGGAAAGATCTAACAAGGGAGCCACCATCTCCTCGTAACATTGAAATTATTACTTATCGTGTAATTGGAATTCATGTTTTCGAACATCAAGTTCCTTAGCTTGATACATAAATGCATATTATCAGCTTATAAGCAGAGTTATTTTCCTTTTCTCTTCCTACTTTAGCAAGCAAACCACACCACTGAAGATTGTTACTGTCATAATCATGCGAGTAACTATTACAAAATGTCTTGAGATGACTTCAATGCTTTAAAAAATGGCGTCCTCCGGGTTAAGACTTACCAGAGAATTTTCGCGATCTCTCAGAATTTATATTTCACGATGTTTTTTTCCATCCAAATGTGCACAACTGTTCTAATATTACTCAAAATTCCGCAAAAATTACATGAGATAAGTTACATACCATAAAATTTTGAATAAAAGATAAAATGAGATTAAAATCCCACCAGAAAGTCCCATCGTCCCTTTTTACAGCTATCACAGATACGGAATTAACAAAAAAAGTTCCATTCATTCGTCCATTCAACAGCCGAGAATGTCGCGCGCAATTCGCAATTCAAATTGAGAACGTCGGCCATTTGCTAAACTTAATTTATGACCGTCCGGTTCAATTAAGAGCGGACGCATTGCGTTTGACGTTATTTAATCTGTTGAATCTTTACGCGGACACGTTCTGATATTATGTACTATTCGTTTATTTTTACTTTTTTAATTTGAATGCATTATATCATCTTTTATACATATAATTAGAATGTAAATCTAACATTTCCGCACTTTTTAGATTTCTGTGAAATAAATTGTTGTAGATGTCTAATAAAAAGTAATAAAATACACTTCAATAATTTTTAGAAATTTCTGTCTATCCGTCTATCTGTTTGTATGAGCACGCATCACTGCTAAAGAACTGCGTTCATGATAAAACCCCACACAATCACAAAGCATATATACGAGTAACATTTAGTCTTGGTTTCATTTACATCGGTTCGGTTTATCAAAAGTTTTAGGGGTGTAAGGGGTGTCGAATAACGTCATAATACTTGAGACATCCAAGCCAACCTCACCTGCACGTGGTGCACCCTGCTGAATAACGAACGAGGCAATGGCGAAAGCGGGGTGGTATGGTTTTACAGCCTGACTGGATCGCAACCACCGTGTATATGGCAAAAAAACCCGTCATAATGATTCTCTTCTGCGTGTCGCGTTTCGGGATCAGCCTGTGCATATCCAGCTTTTTCCAGGCCGGCATGATCGCGACGAACGGCGATGGAAGTGTGTCACTCGGTGGTCGCCATTGTTTTTAGATTGTACTGTGCTTACCATCAGGCATAGTGCAGTCATTTTGCCGTTCTACTATAAAAAAAAGTTATTGTAACTTTAATGACGACGCGACTTGAGTACGAGAGAAATGTAAATATTCGTTAAACTTAATACATTCAGATGACTTTATTTAGTACACAGCACGTTCCACGCGGACGAAGTTACGGGCTCAGTTAGATCGCAATGTAATCAGTGATAAGACTGGATGGAATTTTTTTGGTGACTATTTGATTAAAAATTCTCAGTTTTAATACTTAACTTTGAACTATACACTGAATAAGTTTGGTAGCACTGTAATGTGTATAATCAACGTTGTTTATATCTGGCATTAATTCGCAGTTCCCTCATGTGTTTTTATTATGTACTAGCCACCCGCCCCAACTTCGCACGGGTGCAATGTAGATACTAATAAGGGGCAGTGTGGAGTGCTTTACCATAATATTTACGATACACAATTCCGTAGTACATTAATTTGATGTATCTCGTAAGGTTTATGCGTTTGCTATTTAAGCGCACAAAAATATGTTCGTTACGACATCACATTACAAATCTATACATTTTTCGGCTTTCTGTACTATAATATGTATGTGTTATACACGTAAAGCTTCCTCATTTATCACTCTATCTATTGCTGAAAACTGTATTAGAATCCGTTAAATAGTTTAAAAAATCTAAACGAATAGACAGCGGAAGCGACTTCATTTTATACTACGTAGTGATTCACATTGGCAATTGCATTTGCAATGCTAGTAATAATAAAACCGCGAAGCCCATACGAACTAATAAATAAAACTGTGGCGAAATCACCGTTCAAAGGAGGGATAAGGTTTTGCAAGTAATTGCCGAAGCACTTACACAAGCTTAGCTGCTGACTTTTTAAATCTCCACTCGATAAACTAGAGTTATATTGGTATACTAGGTGCGTTCGCGACTTCGTACGCGTGGGGTGGTAGGGTTTTACAGCCTGACTGGGTCGCAACCACCATGTATATGGCGAAAAAGCCCGTCATAGTGATTCGCTTCTACGGGTCGCGTTTCGGGATCAGCCTGTGCATATCCAGTTTTTCGCAGGCCGGCATGACAGCGGCGACCGGTGATGGATAGTGTATCACTCGGTGATCGCCATTGTTTTCGGATTGTACTGTGCTTACCATCAGGTACAGTGCAGTCATTTTGCCGTGCTACTATAAAAAAAAAGGAACCTGATGTACAAAACAGTGACGAATAAACTCATCTGAATGTACTATCTCTAATTACTATCTACTTCTCTCTCGCACTTAAGTTGCGTCGTCATTAAAATTACAATAACTTTTGATAGACTGAACCGATGTTCATGAAACAAACACTAAATCTTACTCGAAGACATATTGTAAGATTTTCTTGAAGAAGTTTTATCATGAACGCAGTAGTTTAGCAGTGATACGTGTTCATAAAAATAGATTTACATTTCTATAATTGATTGAAATGTATTTTATTACTTATTCGTAGACACCTGCAACAATTTTTTTAACAAAAAAATGTACAAAAGTCAATTACAATTACATTCTTATTATATGTATAGAAGTTACTACAGACACGTTAGATTTACATTCTTATTACAATATGTATAGAAGTTACGACAGAATAAATACTATCGATACACCTTTTTTGTATTTAAAAGCATTATAGTCCCCCGTATCAGTTATTAGAACCGTTTAGGAGTTGAGGGAACTCGTTAAAACTTTTAGTCTACCGACGGTTCAGGAATTCACGGTACTGCCGATGACAGAAGTGTTTTATTAATTCCATTTAAATCAATTATGTACGCATTTATTCAGAATAGTTTATTGATTTTTTAAAGTTTGAACTTTTTTAAAGGTTCTTTTGTCAACTTACTTCTATAATCAAAGGTTTTTATCATAATTACTCAGTTATTATAATAACAGTTGTATGTTATAATGTCATTGTTGAATGTAGAATGAAAAAGGGTAATTGGAACGTAAGAGTAAAATAATACATACAGTCGAGCATAGCAACCTCCTTCACAACCTTTTTTGAAGTCCTTTATTGACAGATGTCAAAATGTCTTTTTTATTTACATGTGTGTATATGTTGTGTAAAATTGAAGCAGTAGTGTGAGTAACACATATTTTAATTAATTTAATGTACTTCTAATGCATTTTATAATATATAAAATAAATAGCTTTCTGCACTTCTCCTCCATATAAACTTTAACTACGCCAATGTTTACGTTCATCCGTTCGCGCAATTCCGTTAAAAAGGGATACAAAGTTTAGGCTTCACGTATTAATATATATGATAATGCTTTAACTACCATACCTATTTAAAGAGAGGCAAAGATAAAGCCGACTGATATCATTTTTCGCTCTATTTGTCAATCAATTTTGTTTATATTATATTATATAATTATATTAATTAGTTGTTATGTCTACAATCTACAGGATTTGTACAAAACTCAATACAAATAATATCTATAATAGCAGCACGCTATGATGACCCTTTTGACATTTATCCGCTCATGAAATTTCATGTAAACTAAAAATTACGTTCTAGTGAGCAAAATTGCTGGCCATTATTATTAATAGTTAGTCTAAATTTTTTTTATGTCATAGCAGGCAAACGAACATGTGGGTCACCTGATGTTAAGTGATCACCATCGTCCATAGACACTACCAACACAAGTGGAGTCGAAAGTCTCTGTTTGGGGGAATGGGAGGGAAGGGTTAGAGGAGAGGGGGGGAGAGGAGGTCCTCCGGCGCTCTTTTATCTATTTATCGAACGTAATTGTAAAACAGTTAATTAATTCAGTACAGATTTGTAAATTACATATATGTATAACTATATATCTATCTATGACTACTATATCTAACTGTTTTGGCGCAAAAACATTATTAGAGTAAGTGGTTAGCTGGGACTTAGTAGTACCTGGGAAGGGTTCAGCTATTTGGTTCCCACGCTGGCAAGAGATGCGAAATCTCGAGTGCTATTTGATGCAGCGAAATATCCTTCTTCTTTTTCACTGACGATTTGGTGAGTGAAGTCAGTCAGTGGCAGTTCTGCATTCGCATTGAGTGTGTTGTGTTTCGTGGTTGCATTACAACGCACATAGAGACTTAGTTTGTGGTACCGCATCGCTTCGCAAATAAAGAAAACCCGCCTCACCACCGCAACAGGAATAGCTGTCTTCGACCTTTGGTGAGTACTTTATAGTTCCGCTAATTATTCTACTTTAATAAGTGTTTTGTGCGCTTTAGCTCCCGCGACCATACACTCAAACCTAATTATTCAACCACGCCTGGGCTATTTACGCGCCACAGCTTTTCCACATCAGTAGCTATATTTACAGTCCAATTCTTTTTTTTTTATAGTAGCACGGCAAAGTGACTGCACTGTGCCTGATGGTAAGCACAGTACAGTCCAAAATCAATGGCGACTACCGAGTGACACACCATTCATCGCCGGTCGCCACTGTTATGCCGGCCTGCGAAAAGCTGGATATGCACAGGCTGATCCCGAAACGCGACCCGCAAAAGCGAATCCCTATGACGGGCTTTTTCGCCATATACATGGTGGTTACGACACAGTCGGGCTGTAAAACCCTTTTTTTTTTTTTTAACGTGGGGAAATCCCTTATGGATACGCCACCCTCCCGGGGGAGAGGGTGGGTTATGTCCGAGTCGCACGGACTAAAACCCCACGGTGTACCGACAGACCGTTTTGTGGGGGCGGCAAGGGATCGTTCAAGCTAATCAACCTTGTAGAGCCGCCCCCACGGTCCGCCCGGCGGAAGGTGGCCGCCGGGCTCCTACCTATAGAGGGACAGACCGGGTACACACCGGCTGCCCCCCCTCGTCCGCCGGACCTGTGCAATGAGGAGATGGGCCCCCCGGCCCATCCCCTCAGGTCCGGCTACGGTGGCAGGAGGAGTTGGGCGAAGCGCCTTCTCCTCCTGCCTGTCCTCCTTTGGCGGAGACGGCCACTTTGAGGGTCTGCCTCGCGGGCCCTCTCCGCCTCCTCCTTCTGCGAGATGACCTCCTCGCAGAAGGAGGCCATCGCTCGCCAAGCCTGTTCGCTGCCGAGCATGGCCGAAACCACGCTCGGCAGCGATAAGTCCGTTCCCACTGCCGCCGCCAGAATGCGGCGCTGCTCCCCCAACGTAGCACACTCAGACAGAGTGTGCTGCGCGGTATCTTCGACAGCGCCGCACTCGTGGCAGGCGGTGGTCGGCTCCCTGCGTGCGATCCGGTACAGGTACCACCCGAAACAACCGTGTCCGGTGAGTACCTGCACCAGTCGGAACGTCAGGGAGCCCCACTCCCTGGCAGTCCACTCCCGCAGGACCGGGCGGACGGCGTCCACTGTGAACCGCCCGAATCGCTCGTCCGCCAGGTCCTGCTGCCACCTTTCGACGGCGTCCCCCCTGAGACGCCGTCTCTCCGCCTCTACCTCCCTGGGAGCCGGAGGCTCCCCCCTTCGTTTCCTCGCCGCCGTGAACTCGTACACGGCGGCGAGAACTCCTGCCTCCAGCTCCCAGGGCAGGGAGCCGGCGAGCACGCAGGCCGCCGCCGAGGACACCGTCCGGTACGCCCGGATCGCCCTCAGTGCCACCGTGCGCTGCGCACTTCGCAGCGCACGCACGTTGGCGACACCGAGGGCGTCGGCCCAGACTGGAGCCCCGTAGGCGGCCATCGATCGCACGGGCTGTAAAACCCTACCACCCCGCTTTCGCCATTGCCTCGTTCGTTATTCAGCAGGGTGCACCACGTGCAGGCGAGGTTGGCTTGGATGTCTCAAGTCGTAGATGTTATTTGACACCCTCTACACCCCTAATTCGGTATTTATATTTTTTAATTTCGAAATAATATACTATATGTGTAATTCCCTTGTATATCTCCAGCAAACTAGCGTCAATGCAAAGGAAAATAGCGTTTGATTATATTCTTTTTCGAAAATAATTCGAAAGTTTACGTCACTACTGTAATCTGTCAAAACTGCCATCACAGCGTGCCGCTACTATAGAAGGTACAGAAAAAACTTTGCACTCCTTATTGGCGTACATACATAAATTCAAGTTATGAATATAGTTACGAACTTAAAATAGAATAATATCTCTATAAGCATGAATTTTTCATCGGCAATTCCTTATTTGCTATTAATTTCATACAATAATCGCCCGTAAAAAAAGGATTGTCGAATTAAATCGATGGAAAATAAAAAAAATAATATATAAGCATTTATGTATTCTATATAATGGTATGGGAGCCTTAAATTAACAGTTCTACTCGCTTCTTACCAGTGTTTTTTTATAAACCAAAGCTCTCTAGTAGAATACAAGGTGGTGGAACATAACATGAGCATATTATTAGCAACGGATTAATTACTGGGGTCTAACTCTTGAAATTGATTTCAATTTGGTTTTGTTTCTGATTCGAAATTGATGTTGATCCAAACTCGAACTAAAAGGGTACTCTTGAACCAAATCGAATCGAGGATCAAGAACGTTTCACGATCGATTCATAACGGCGTCGTTAAGAGTATCCGGTCATAGTATACACACAATACGTCACAGTAAAGTGTTATATCTTTTAGCTTGATTTATAGTTTTTGTAGTGTTATCTACCTTTATAATGCTAGAGTAATGATATATATAAGGTTAAATATTATAAAAATATATCACAGCTATTAAAATCATGCTTAAATAATAATTTTAATATTGAGAACATGTTTTTTAGTCTGTGTCACAGAATAAAGTCTGCCGTAATCTGTGCTTCGGACTGTCAGATTAAATATCAAAACATTGGAATGTTTTACAAAATTATGGGATGTATTTATTAAATGACTATCGATTTATATTACATATATGTAAAGAAATTATTTAAATTTTGCAAAAGAGAATATTCATGCAATGCGTGTGTTAATATAAAACTTCATCTTTTAGGAACATACATTTAAAGATACCTATAAACATGTTCCATTCTTTAATTAGGTATATTGTACATTTTCCAACTCTTTTTAAAAGTTATATGGTTTAATAAGTATTAACTTTTCTGTCATGTCCGATATCGTGATAAAAATCGTAGCAACTGTGATGTTTCTTAGGTTAAGTGTATTTTTTATGGATTAAGAATATCATACACAACATAGATTATTGAATGTGATGACTATTGCACCAATATAGTATGAAAATAAATACTTAAAATTCAAACAATAATTAATCTATTTACCATTACAGACATAAACTAAAGTAATATTTTCTGTATGTAGTGTAGCTTTAACATCATTAATAAATACCATATATGAACTATAAATAATGGATTCTAATCTGTGTGCCAATATATTTCACAAATAAAATATCTCTTTTGTAATATTTTTTAACATTAGGAGTTAGTAACACAGTTATATAAACTACTACTCTTGTATAAAGTTTCTATAGATTTATGTCATATACATATATCAAGAAAAGATTTAAAATATGCTAAAGAGAGAATTGTTATGAAGTTATATTCTACTTTTATTAACATATAGCTATTTAGACATCTAAATATAACTTTGCCAGATAATTGGTGTCTTACAATTTAATATCACAGTGATATCAATCATAACCACTTTTATAATAAAAACGTTAGCGACCATAGCATATTTCATGATAAGTGTAGCTTACTTGATTAAGAATATTATACAGTATAGGGATATTGAAGGTGTAGTCTGGAAATAGTTTATTTTTAATCTTATGACATGATATTTTATGTAAAGCTTAAAAATTGTCACAATTAATAAATAAGTTTACCACCATGGATTATATACATACACTTATACACATTCATATACTGTCCCATTGAGCACTTCATAGTTCACCATATAGATGGACTCTCCTGAACTTGATAAATGAGTTTTTAATTCAAATGTAATTAATTTACAAAAATTGTCAATAAAAAAGGGCTTCTTTTGCAATTCTTTATTAATAACAAGAGCTTCTAACACAACTGATCAAACTGTATCACAATTTAAAAAAAACACAGCATATATTTACTATTCACCAATGTTACTGGACACTATGATGAGATAAATAACCTTCAGGAATTTTACTTGTACCACAATGTCTCATAGAACAATTTGGTTATAATCCTTTACAAGATTTTGTCCTTTTTAAGAGATCCAACTCGTGTATTTACTATAAGTGTATTTTTTTATTCTTCTTAGGATGTTACCAGGATCACCTAAAAAAACAATGTATTGTTATTTATTAGTATGATGTTAGAATTTTTCAATAATCTTGAATTAACAATAGTACATTTTTCTACTTATCAATTGTATTTAATAACCCTTTATTGAATGCCTTGTTAATTATTAAATAACCAGGGTGACACATATCTAACTTATATTAGAAAACTATTCATGTTACAAATAAAAAACTTAATTTCTATGAAATAAATTTAAATTTGGCATACATTATGGTACACATACAGATATTAGCCACTTGAAGACCAAACTAAACTTGGTATGGTAATCAAACAAACGAGAGCTCACAACAACTCAACTTAAGAGTAAAGCTTAGTAACATAAGATTTATATAAAACCATTGTTAATTATCTCCATCACTTAACCTATACCCATATAACCTATATTATTTTTTATATATAAATCTTGATCCATGAGATAAAGGTAACTTTATAAATATTTTATGGTTAGTCCAATTTCTAAACATTCTTTTGAGTTATAAAATCGCCTTGATGTTTATGATTCTAGTCTTATCTTAGTAGCATAAAATAATGATGCAAACAAAATCTGTAAGTTAGTACCACTGAGACATTTAGATACAGCTTATTGGCTTAATTAAAGAAATGGAAGAGATGCAAACAAATATACCTACATCTTATGTGAAAACTGAAATGTTACAACTCACCTTGTTATTAATAGAAATATCATCATGTTGCAGATTTATCCATGTAGGGTATAATACATTTATGAACACTTAGAGTTTCTTCGATATTCGATAATGTCTTCGAAATCCTTGAGAATTTCAATTTTAATAATCTAGTTGTTATATCGACTTATATTTAGCAAATATCTTCACGCATGTGTGTTTATTTGGTTTGGTATTGCAAAGTGAACGATAATAATGTAGATTTTTAAATAAATATCACAATAAAACATTAAAATAATCTCACTCGATCCTAACAAAGTACCTTTTTGTCAATCGTCTATTTTGACATCTATATTCGATTGAACGACTCGATCCACAGCTGTCAGATTGTGTGAAGAGTACCAATTTTTCGATCCTAACGACGAAGTCGATCCAAGTTAGTTCCTATTTGAACCACAGTACGATTATGCGCTAGTGTTGATTTCAAGAGTACGAAATAGCATGAAATCGACTGATACTCGATTCGATTTAGAACTCGAAAGCGTCAAGAGAAAGCCACCTGATCCACGTACTGTTCGTAGAGTAATGCAAACAAATCATGTTCAATAATAACTTATTATGAAAACATTCATTAATAGCAGTTCGAAATATGATCTAAGTGTAAACGAATGAAAATAAACTCTGCTTATTCTGTTTAGTCTAATAATTATATTTTTACACACTGAAATAATATCATGAGAATCTGCAATGAGCAATGTCAAATGTTCTTGCAAAACTTAAAAAAGTTTGAGAAAAAAAAAATTGACGTTTTGGCGGGACTGTAGTCTGTGATATATAGCTGTTTACATTTGTTATTCATTATCGTGGATTAATTGATCGCATATCGTGTAATATCTGTGTAAATAATTAGCATACTTCGCTCATTTTACAGAAGTAAAATATATGGGAAACAATAACACATAACACGGAGTGTGAGAGATGTTACAAAACTTCCCTGGAAAGTGCTAACAAGAGGGCCGCCATATTGTTACAGTACCGAAATAATTATCATAATTTGTTATAATATTACCTAATTATTATGGCATTATTAATCTTTTCTAAATAAATTGCAAGATTATTTTTTTTGTCACTGGGAAGCAGTCATCAATATAATTGCTACAATTTACATACTTTAACATAGCATTTAGTTTATTTTGGATATCTTTTTCTGTTATATCAAAATTATGTTTCAGCTAGCCTCTGCCCGCGACTACGTCCGCGTGAAATTTCATTTATAAAAATAGTGATTAATAAAATAATAATTGTATTGTCTATTCAAAACAGATTTCAGATCACTATTAGATTTCTTCAAAATGGGCCCAGGAGTTCTTGTGTAAATGTCTTCTCTTTTGTGTTTTCTATAAGATGAACATATATACGAATGTGCTATATATAAAACATGTGCCATATGTTATACCGGTGTATAAACGATTACCAAAGCAAATTTTGTCAAAATCCGTCCTGTAGTTTTTGCGTGAATCCCGTACAAACAACAGACAGGCAAAAATTTATAAAATATTTAATGTAAAAATATCATCTCGTTACCTTTTTATTATATATATGTATAGATTTTACTCGATATTATAATTATTACAGATTAATTTGAGCGATTATTATGAGCATTACGTTTCGCTTGTCCCTAAAAAAAATATCCCGGACAATGGAAAACAAATAAATAAATATATAATATTTGTGTAAGACAGTACTTTGTCAGACGGAAATTAATCAACTCAGAAGCGAGCTCCAACCGCAACTCTCAAGTTTTAACTTCACTTAAATAGTTCACGATAAGTTAAAGTCGGGGAGGACTTTCTGCTTCAACTTATCACAGAAGGAATGTCGAAGTTTTATTGAGTACATATTAACTTTCGTGTACGGTTTCGTCTGAGTTAAAACTAACTATATGCTAATGAGCAATCTACATAGATCAGTTAATTTGTTGAGGAATTATTCATTGGAAGCAAGAATTTCTGATTCGAGGCAGTTTTCCCAATTCTACCACGTTATTTGTTTATGGAAATTTTGTCGACCCAACACTTTGTTTTTGACCAACACAACCAAAACGACACAAGACAAAAAACAGACAAAAGGACAATAGATTATTTGGGACACCTGACTAATTGTTTTTTTTTTTCGGACTGACTACGCTATTGATCTAGCAAGGTCTTAACAGCTTCACAGGACTACTAAGGCGAGTGCTTAAGGCACTCAGCCGATTTTTGTTTGGGCAACCAGCTCAAGGGTGCACGGCATACCTCGGCTTGGCTGTTGCCTGTTTCATGCAATTCGCGACCTATCTGAGTTTAGCTAAACTATTCATACATATATGAGTTGTTAAAACATATATGTGTACCAAGCATACATATCTCAACAACTCTTATGTGTATTTTGTATCGGAAAATTTCTAAACTATTCCAGTTCAAGAAGGAAAAAAAAAAGAAAACCCTTCCACTTTTATGTTGAAGCGTGTATGCGTGCACGTGTGTGGAGGTGATTTGTGCAGTTTTATTGCAGTGATGTAAATTCTGTGTCACTGTATCGCGCGAACAGCGCACTCAAGGGCTCCACGCCGAGGGAACGGACCTAGGCTTGAGCTGCTGCCGAGGGAAGACTACTCTGGTACTGACTAATTGAATTATATCCGATCGACAGTTACAAAGACAGCGACCAAATGAAATCGCGAGTTATCTGTACTGTGGTGCCATCTCTGAACAATAACCTAAATCATGTAATGCAAAAATTATTTTTGTCTCGAACATTGAATTTTCTAGAGATTTTTACATAATGTAATTTAACTAGCCGATCCAATTTCTATATTGGGTGTATTTTTATAATTCACTAGCTGATACGGCCGGCCTCGCGTTACTGTGGCTCACTTGCTACATGATGAATTAACATTATAATAAAATATTTCTACATATATTGTTACATAGTAAATAGATTAACAGAACACGTACACCATAAAATAAACTGAAGTTGAAAGAGAAATCGTCGTCAGTCGTCGGTCATCAGTTTTCTATCAACAAACTAATTTAAAGCGCCATCTGTTCGAGACTGATCCAACTTACAATTAATAACAATAATCAACATTGACAATCATTTTGTTAGTAATTTTAAAATATTGAGACCATTAATCAAACTATAAATTATCCTATCTCTCAACTTGGACCAAATTATACATAAATGCCAAACTTTATGAAGGTCGGTTGAGTAGTTTGGGAGTTTATCGTGGACGAACATCATGACACTTTTTTTTACCGTGGGGAATCCCTTATGGATCCGCCACCCTCCCGGGGGAGAAGGTGGGTTATGTCCGATTTGCACAGACTAAAACCCCCCACGGTGTACCGACAGACCGTAATTGTTGGGGCGGCAAGGGATCGTACAATGCTACTCAACCTTGTAGAGCCGCCCCAACGGTCCGCCCGGCGGAAGGTGAGCGCCGGGCTCCTACCTATAGAGAGGCAGACTGGGTACATACCAGCTGCCTCCCCTCGTCCGCCGAACCTGTGCAATGAGGAGATGGACCCCCCGGCCCATCCCCTCAGGTCCAGCTACGGTGGCGGGAGGAGTTGGTCAAAATGCCGCCTCCTAGCTAGAGGATCTACCTCGCGGGCCCTCCCCGCCGCCTCCTTCTGCGAGAAGGTCATCTCGCAGGAGGAGGCAATCGCTTGCCAAGCCTGGTTGCTGCGGAGCATGGACAAAACTACACACGGCAGCGACAAATAACGTCCTACCTTTGATAATAAACGAAGATGTGTTCTAAGTTGGCAAACACGTTCAACCTAGAGAGCATTGTCTCTCAAGTCCAACTGCCGGAACAAAACCAATAGTTACTTGGCGACAAATGCTAAACGGTTGTAGCTATCCAGACGGACTTAGAACTACCCTACCACCATGCTATGATTTCATCATTATGTTTTCCTTCATGATTGTATTAAGAATTAATACGATTCTCCCTTTTAAAATCTGTTGTATCGGAAAAACTCAAGTCTCCACCACCCTGTATATCGCTCAGATATAAACAAAATATTTGGGAATCAGAAAACGAGTTATTCTCTATTCGTGTGGTAATAGCAAACATAATACCGGCATATTGGTGGCCGAAAACGCGTGTCGGCGGTACCTCCGAATCCAATATCATGGTAAAATGAACCGGCACTTACTTGGTACAGTCGCGTTCATAATTTCATAACGATAAATTGGTTATTTAATCGATGATATGAATAATATTTTTGAAGTGAAAACTTCTTTAGGCGCCTTGTGCGGTATTTTTGGCAGAGATAAACTTATGATTTCGCGTGATAGCATGCTAGTAAGTGTGACCGACCGTATTGCGCTTGCGTGGCTTGCGTCAGACCAGGAACGCGTGGTGTACATCTAATATTTATATTTTGTATTGACTTTGTGCAGCCCATTATATTTTTGATTGGTTAATAGACTTTATAAAAATGTATATAATTATTACTCCGAGTGCTAATAGATATGAAAACCACACTAATGTTAATAAATTCAATAAACAAATTCTAAAATTTAAATATTGTAATTCAGATTATAATTTAAAAATTCAAAACACTGTTATTTTATTAGTTTTCACTTCTGTCGATAGTCCTTATGACTGCCTCGACGCTATTTAAAAGCCACAAGAGTAGAAATTAGGGTCATTCTGTCCAAATTTCTCAGACTAACGTAGAAGAAATAAGTAAATCTACATGGAACATGCATTACTATAAAGTATGCACTTAATCACAAGCCAATTATGAATATGGCACCTTTTTTGTAAGTAAACTGAACATTTTATACGCGATGTTATAAGAGATGATAGAAATAGAAAAAACAGGGTGAACTATAAAGACACACGACATAAGTGAAACGTTTGTATTACAGTCAATCGTCAATCGGTGATTATCGGTGTTACCAGACGATCACCCATCTGAGCATCGACCGTGACCGACGTTGCTTTACTTCAATGATCAGATTAGAACCAGTGTTTCCAACACTCCACCCAACACAGTATTTACCCCCACGAATTCGTGTCACACAAAAAGGTTGCCGATAAGTATTTCAAAGCCCACAGATAAAAAATTTAACTTCAAAAATTTAGATTTATATATTTTATTCTTGACATCTAGGAAGTATTGAGAGGTTTACGCAGGACCGGATTTATAGAAACTATAAATATGAAATTTGTTTTTATTTTGACATATCTATATTATTAATAAAATGTGAGTGTCTCTTGTACGTTGTACTTAATCTTCATAAGGGCTCTACCGATTTTCACAAGACTTTCACAGACAAATAGACGACTTTTTGAGTATGTAGGAAAAACGTATATCATACAGTTTTCAATAATGTCTAAGAAGTAATAATATAATTTACAAGCAGTCACTTTAATTCGCCTAAAGTACTAATAAATGTTGAGTATATAGGACAAGACTTCTTTGGCTTATCAAAACATTTTATAATACAAAGTCCTTTGCCACGTCTGTCTGTCTGTTCGCGAAATCTCACAAACTACTGAACGGATAACCACGTAGTTTTCACCAGTACATAAGGATCACTTTTTCCTCAAGTATCATACTTGAGGAAAATCTACGTATATAATTTGTCAAGGTTCCTTATATTACTAGGACGGGATAATATCCGCTGAGCCCGGTAGTATATATACATATACTCGTCTCGTAGTATAAATACATAACTATACAATTACCCATCTTGCAATACTACTAGATTCAAACAGACACCTACACATACACGCAAATACATACATATCCTACTATAAACACGTAACTCAAAATTTTCCAACATGCCAGAAAAATGTTTATTTCAAAAATGTTATCACTTGTGAACACGATTGTACATTAATAAGAATCCCGCGCCCCGTGTACCCAGCTCCCTTTTAATATTAGTGCGGTGGAATAGGGTTCTCTTGTAAGTGAATTGATCGTTTGTTTCTTGGATTTGGTTGTTATTATTATTGTATTCATCATCAATTTGTAAGAGACCCACTTCAGGGTCACAGGTCTCTTCCCGAAGGAAGGTACGGCAATAACCACCATCCCGGTCTAGACGTATTGGAGCTTTCTAAGAAATCCACAGTGGTAATATTTTTCCACATACGGTAGTACTACAAGAACATTTCCCAGGTTTAGATTCTCTCAATATGTTTTCTTTCACCGTCACCCGATACTATTACCAATTTTACATTAGTAAATGTACGCGAATCCTGAAAAAACTCCTTCAACATCGGATTGATATTCCTCCACCCTTTTTTTTCTCTATCTGACTACGCTATTGACCTAGCAAGGTCTTCACAGCTTCACCGGACTACTAAGGCGAGCGCTTAAGGCACTGCGCCGATTTTGTTCAGGCAAACCACCACGACTTCACTGTATTATTATATTGTTCTCAGCATATACATACTAGCTTCTGCCTGCGAGAATATCCGCGTGGAATAGTTATTTGGGCTAACGCTAACGTTAACTCGCGAATTCGTTTACGTGGATGGTGAATATATTTTTAAATAATACACACGTTAACGCTGGTTTTTGAAACATTCTTCATTCGTGCTCCGCTCCTATTGGTCTTAGCATGATGATATATAGCTTTTAGCCTTCCTCGATAAATGACCTATCTAACACCGAAATATTTTTTCAAATCGGACCAGTAGTCCTGAGATTATCGCGTTCAATCAAACAAACTCTTCAACTTTATAGTATTAAGTGTAGATATAAGACTTAGGGTACGTCCAGAGTGGACGCTATAATCGAACGTCGCACGTGGCGTCGCGTCCGGCGTTCGTTTCAAACATCATCTATATATTAATATGTGAAGCCTAAACTTTGTATCCCTTTTTAACGGAATTGGGCGAACGGATGAACGTGAAATCTGGCATAGTTAAAGTTTATATGGAGGTGAAGTACAGAAAGCTATTTATTTTATATAGAATGCATTAGAAGTACATTAAATTAATTAAAATATGCATTACTCACACTAATGCTTCAATTTTACACAACATATACACACATGTAAATAAAAAAGACATTTTGACATCTGTTAGTAAAGGACTTCGAAAAAGGTTGTGAAGGAGGTAGCTATGCTCGACTGTATGTATTATTTTACTCTTACGTTCCCAATTACCGTTTTTCATTTTACATTCAACAATGATATTAACCCAAAAAAAATTCAAACTTAAAAAAATCAATGAACTATGGTCGAATGTCGACCACTGGGCGCCCACTAGTATGCATTAATACTTGAATGTCCTGAGTGGCGCGCGAGCGTCTTCCTTGGACACTGAACGCGCCACACGCGACGCTACGCTCGACGCTCGACTATAGCGTCCACTCTGGATGTACACTTAGGATACAAGATTCATTTAGATGTAACAGAAAAAAATGTGTTTCAAGTGAAAATTATTAGACGTGTTGAACGGTATTCTTTTAACTTATGGTTTCGCGGCAGCGATATGCTAGTAAACGTAACCGACCGTATTGCGCTTACGTCAGATTTAGCGACGCGTAGTACAGCGGACTGTGTACATGTAATATTCGTAATTTATATAGAGATTGTGAGGTCAATCATATGTTTGATTAATAAATAAACTGTATAAAATGTCCCCGACTTCGTCTGCGTGGAATAGTTATTTCGGCTAACACAAACACCCAGTGGAAGCTCTCAAAAGGAAAAAAAAAACATTTTGAAACATTGCTATTCCGTTCTATTTATTGGTATCAACGTGATGATATTATAGCCTACAGATTTCCTCAATAAATGAGCTATGTTACATTGAAAGAATTTTTCAAATCAAACCAATAGTTTCTGAGGTTGTCTACTTCGCTTACTTCCACAGCTTAATGTCTTATGGTATTTTGTTGTGGGGTACAGCAGCTGAGGTGGACACCAGATTCCTATTACAAAAACGAGCAGTTCGAGCAATTTATAATATGAGGCCTCGCGAATCATTAAAGACTAAGTTTCAGGAATTCGGTATCTTAACTCTGCCCTCCCAATATATTCTAGATAATTTAATGTATGTCCGCAAAAACTTAGATATGTTGGATCTAGTAAAAGACCAGCATAATTTAAATACTAGAAACAGCAACAAATTGGTCATTCTATGCTTCAGGCTTACTAAGTCCAAAAACAGTTTTTTAGGTAATAGTGTTAGGTTTTATAACAAAGTCCCAAAACACATTACCGATTTGCCTGATAGTGAGTTCAAGAACCATGTCAAGCGGGTTTTAATATATAAAGGCTTATTATAGGGTGGATCAATACGTGAACGATTGTGACGTCTGGAAATGACGCCCCTCCCTGTGCATCCACTAATAACGAACGTAAATATTTATGTTACTGTTAAAATGACATGACAAGATAAACCAGATCGAGATTCTTGCCGGTTCTTCTTGATGACAGGGCTGTTTTCCGAATCGGTAGTAGCTTTGACGTTCATAAGCACCTTCTCAGGGCCTAAATTGAATAAAGGATATTTTGATTTTGATTACCGTGTTCTACCAAAGAAGCAAACAAAAGCTCCAGCTTTTATATTAATAGCTTTGATTTTTTTTTTACTTACAAGCGATGCGAGTCTCCAGGTAGTCTCTTGGGCACGTGGAGTAGTCCTCGATGGGCACAGTCAGCGCTGGGCGCGCGGCACGAGCACGCCCACGGGCAGGAGCCCCGCGCGCTGGTCGCTGCGCACGCGCACAGCACGCTCAGTAGCGCGACACGCATCAGCGCACGCGCAGACATCGTTGGCAGAAGCGCGCGCATGGCGGCCAGGTACCTCACTACGCGGAGTATCTTGATATGTTTAAGTCATTTTTTACCTGTAGAAAAAAAAAATATATATACTAATACTATAAAAAGGTCGGTTGTGAGTTTGTGACGTTGTAGGGGGTAATTTCATGAACTACTGGTTCGATTTTAAAAATTCTTTTAGTGTTATATAGCTAATTTATCGAGGAAGGTTAATGAGCTATATCATCACGCTAAGACCAATAGGAGTGGAGCAACAATGAAGAATGTTTCAAATTCGGGGTTGTTTTCCTCTTGAGAGCTTCTGCTGCGTGTTAGCGTTAGCCTTGAGTAACTATTCCACGTGTACGTAGTTGCGGGCAGAGGCTAGTAATATTATAAAGAGGAAAAGTTTGTGAGTTTGTGACGTTGTAGCGGGAAATATCTGGATCTACTAACCAATTTTTGAAAATTATTTCACCAATAGAAAGCCGCGTTATTTGTGAGTGGCATAGGTTATGTACTAACCCGAAAAAATGAAAGACTTTTTTGTGGTAGTCAGATTTGCAAAGTTATTCGGTGAAAAATGGTCGAATGAAAACGTTTCTTATGAACGCTGCCTTAACTATTAGAGATATATGATTGAGTTCTACAGAAAAGTTGAAGAGCTTGATAATGCCTACAAAAAAGTGAGCCACTGCATATGTCTAACCTTAATGTTTTTTTTTTATTATAAGGACAGGACAACGTCCGCCGTGCCCACTATTTAAATTATATAAGACCATCATATTAGCCTTCGCTCGCAGCTTTTTAATTAATTGATTATTTCCAACTCGTTATTATCTTTGGACGTACATTTTATTATATATCTATTGCTTAATTTTTTTATAAGTTATATTTTTTTAATTATATGTTCTCGTACTTCTGCATATTTATCTGTAAATTATAAAATTGTTTTCGTGAAGGAAATGGTTCGAAAATGATTTTTTTTTTATAGTAGCACGGCAAAATGACTGCACCATGCCTGATGGTAAGCACAGTGCAGTCCGAAAACAATGGCGACCACCTAGTGACACACTATCCATCGCTGGTCGCCGCTGTCATGCCGGCCTGCAAAAAGCTGGATATGCACAGGCTGACTCCGAAACGCGACCCGCAGAAGCGAATCACTACGACGGGCTTTTTCGCATTATACATGGTGGTTGCGACCCAGTCAAGCTGTAAAACCCTACCACCCCACAAATATTAATTATATCTCTCAAGTTGGAACAAATTATACATAAAAGCCAACGTTTCATTAATATCGGTTGAGTTGTTTCGAAGTTGATCATGGACAAACATCACGGACACTGGGGTTTTATATTTTAAGATATTTCAGTTAGATTATTTATTAATAGCGGTCGTTAGTTAAATCAGAAAGAGTGAAGGCACCAGGAGACGAATCACTAGAGTACAGTGGAATGAGGACAGACGTCCTCAATTGACTCGGGCGGGCGTCGAACGCGTAAATTCAATTCCGATGACACACAATTGAACCGGCCCGACCTCCATCTAATTGACTGTTATTAAGCTTACAATAGACTATGTTGCGTCGATGGATTCACTCGTATTCGTAAGTTAGTATGACATTCTCTCCTCTATCTATTACATTTCAACTGAAAATTTCACGTTACATATTCCTATAATTGCATTATACATGTTGGGTATGTATACCAATGATATAACTATATTGCTGTTATTAATTAAAAATTATTGCGTGTATCAGCGTGTACACGCGAAGGTAGTGTAACTTCTTTGGCTTATATGTATTCAATTATAGCATATACATACTAGCTTCTGACTGCGACTTCGTCCGAATGGGATAATAACTTTGGGCTAACGCAAAAAAAAAAAGATTTTGAAAGTTTTCATTGGTGCTCGGCTCCAATTGGTCTTAGCGTGATGATAGATTTACTCGATAGTTGAGCTTCTATCACTAGAAGCTAGCTGGAGTCCCACAAGGCTCCGTGCTGGGTCCACTATTGTGGAACCTGGGCTACGACTGGGTGCTCCGCGGCGCGCTCCCATCAGGAGCGCGCCTCATATGTTATGCGGACGACACCCTAGTCGTAGCCCAGGGGAGGGAATGGGCAGAGCTGGTGCGCCTGACCACGTTGGCTACGACCTTCGTGGTCGGGCGCATCCGTCGACTGGGCCTCAAGGTGGCCCTTGAAAAAACCGAGGCCCTGCTGTTCCACGGGCCTCGGCACGGGCCACCACCTAACGGTGGGCGCGTACGTATCCGGGTGGGGTCCCGGATGAAATATCTGGGCCTCACCCTGGACGGGCGCTGGCGGTTCGAGCCCCACTTCAAGGGGCTCGGACCGCGTATAGTAGGGGCGGCGGCGGCACTCGGCCGCCTTCTCCCGAACACGGGAGGGCCGGGCGCTGCCTGCCGCCGTCTGTATGCAGGGCTGGTGAGGGCCATGGCCGCCTACGGGGCACCGTTGTGAGTGGACTCCCTGAGCGCCACGAACGTTCGAGTGCTGCGCAAAGCACAGCGCACAGTGGCGTTGAGGGAAATCCGCGGGTACCGAACGGTGTCCTCGGCGGCGGCCATAGTGCTCGCGGTCTCTCTTCCTTGGGAGCTGGAGGCGGAAGTTCTTGCCGCCGTATACAACTATGCGGCGGCAGGGAAATCCCGAGGGCAACCTCCGGCTCCCAGGGAGATTGCTGCGTTGCGGGCGAGAGCCCGCAGCGAGCAATTAGAGAGGTGGGGGCGGGACCTGGCGGACGAGCGTTACGGAAGATATACCATCGACGCCGTCCGTCCGGTCCTGTCCGGGTGGGTGAATAGGGACTGGGGCTCCCTGACGTATCGTCTGGTGCAGGTGCTGACCGGGCACGGATGCTTCGGCTGGTACCTGCACCGGATAGCGCGCAGGGAGCCCACCGCCGCATGTCACGAGTGCGGCGCTGAGACAGACACCGCGCAGCACACTCTCTCTGAGTGTGCGGCGTGGGACGATCAGCGTCGCACCCTGGCTGCGGCGGTAGGGAACGATTTCTCGCTGCCGGGCGTGGTTTCGGCCATGCTCGGCAGCGAGGAGGGATGGACTGCTGTGGCCTCCTTCTGCGAGGAAGTCATCTCGCAGAAGGAGGCGGCGGAGAGGGCCCGCGAGGAAGATCCGCAAAGTGGCCCTCTCCGCCAAAGGAGAGCAGGAAGGAGGGGGAGGAGGAACGCTCGCCCCCTCCCATAACCGAGCCGAACCTGATTGCACAGGTGAGGCCGACGAGGGGAGACGACTGGTTGTGTACCCAGTAGTCTCTCTATAGTAAGACGAAGCCTGGCGTTCATTCGCCAGGCTGCCGCAAGGGCGGTTTCTCAGGTAGACAGCATGGTACGATCCCTGGCCGCCCCTACCATGCGGCGGACGGTACACCGTGGGGTTTTAATCCGTGCGAGTCGGACATAACCCACTCTCTCCCTCGAGAAGGTGGCGTATCCATAAAGGATTTCCCCACGTAAAAAAAAACGAAATTTTGCTGTAACAAGTTTTACTCCGACCACCGTGAAATTATTTATCTGTCACATTATATCACGTATAGTACGATCAGTTATTCACTACTGGACTGTGATGAAATGTGGCGATGAGAAGTACACTGTATGAAAACTAATTACTTGCACACGCGAAGTTAATATACAGTTATAAAAACTTGTCAAGTATAGATATCACAAAGGACTTAACTGTTTCAAAGGTTACATTTTAGTAAAATAAAGAACCACTTTTTTATTTATTGGCAAGTCTCGCTTCAATGTTGTTGTTTTTTCTTATGCATAGTGTTTCATCAAGCTATGAAATCTCCGAAGTATAATATATCTTAATCCATGCGAACTAATATCGCACTAGCGTGATATTTAACTCGTGATTTTTCACGTGTAACTGTGATATGCGATATATCACTAGTTATATAATTAATACGACCCATCGTTAGACTTATCTATACATATAATAACAATGTAAATCTAACGAGTCTAATGAAAAAAATGTTGCAGGTGTCTTGGAATAAGTAATAAAATATATATTTCAATCATTTTTAGAAATTTCTGTCTGTCTGTCTGTTTGGTTGAACACTCATCACTTCTAAAGTACTGAGTTTACCATAAAACCATCATCACAGAGAAAACCAAAAAGTATATCGTCAAATAACATTTAGTCTTGGTTTCATTAAAATCGGTTCATTCTATCAAAAGTTATTGTAACTTTTTAATGAGGACGCGACTTAAGTACGAGAGAAAAGTAGATAAGTACATGGACTTAATTCATTCAGATGATTTTAATAGTCACTGTTTTTTATATTAGGATCCACGCGGACGGAGTCGCGGGCACAACTAGTTAATTATAAACTCATTATGAACTACAAATAAAGCTGAGAAAGCAAATTATATATACACAAAAGTGATACGTTTGTCCATTCGTACATTTATTTAATCGTTTTGATACGTTATGACCAGACGCGAACGAAAATAAAAGCCACTAAGTGTTCCATTAGGAGAGATAGCGGGTTCGAATCCCGGGGTATCTCGAGTGCTCGGAGTGCGTTGCTGCTTTTATCATAACGACTTGTAATGCGTGTTATGGGGGTTATTAGGGTTGTGTTATAATATTCCTATGTAAATTGGAATCATGTAAAAGATGGCTTTAGGGCTGTCACTAATTTATGTAAGGTTGATTGGAAGGGTTGTCGATATAATGATTTTATATGGGAACAAACGATTGAGAGACATCAATTTAGAGACGAAATTACTAATTATGAATTCATAATTTGGACAGTTAGTACGTTTTGTGAAATAGGGGTGTACAAAGATAATATATTGAAGTGAAATCTCTTGTGGCACGGTAGGGAAAAATTTTCGTTACGCGTTAAACGTAAGGTAGTTATGTATTTGTGTGGGTGTAATTATGTCTGGCTGGATATAGTAGTATACCAAAATGAGTAAATGTATATAGTTAAGTATTTGTACTACGGAACTTCTTATAGTATATAGTTTATGAGAACTCTCATATATTATATCATATATATTAATACGTGAAGCCTAAACTTTGTATCCCTTTTTGAGAGAAATGCGCGAACGGATTAACGTGAAACTTGGCATAGTTCAAGTTTATATGGAGGAGAAGTGCAGAAAGCTATTTATTTTATATAAAATGCATTACAAGTACATTAAATTAATTAAAATATGCATTACTCATACTACTGCTTCAATTTTACACAACACATACACACATATAAATAAAAAAGACATGTTGACATCCGTCAATAAAGAACTTCAAAAAAGGTTGTGAAGGAGTTTGCTATGCTCGACTGTATGTATTATTTTACTCTTACGTTCCAATTACCCTTTTTCATTCTACATTTAACAATGACATTATAACATACAACTATTATTATAATAACTGAGTAACCATTATAAAAACCTTTGATTATAGAAGTAAATTGACAAAAGAACCCTAATAAAGTTAAAACTTTAAAAAATCAATGAATTGTGGTCGAATGTCGACCACTGGGCGCCCACTAGTAAAATTTAATATACGAAAGATATTTCATTTCCTCCGCGTGTACATATACACATGCATTTACTAATGTTAAATTGGTAACAATATCGGCAGACGATGAAGGAACACATTGAGGAAACCTGAACCTGAGAAATGTTCTTGTAGTACCACCGTATGTGGGAATACAGAACTGTGTATTTCTCAGAGTTTGAAATCGCCAATACTTGGTAGGCTAGCGTGGTGATCATATACATGCCTTGCTCCGGAACAAAGCCTAATAGTCCTGCAGTGGGACATTTTGGCAGGATCTTAGTTTGTACTGGACTTTATATTACATTTATAATCGTGTTATTTGAATCCATATTTTGTTATATTGGTGGTATTTTAAGTAATATAGTTCGGTTATTGTGGTAATAATACCATAGAGCATGAATTCTGAGATGCCACAAAAACTCACTGGAAAGTTCTAACAAGAGGGCCGTCATCTTGTTACATAACATTGAAGTTATCACACTTGTAATATTATTATCTACTCGATAATGGTAATAATAATCTATAACATGAGTTGTCAAAATTTAAACTAAAAAAAGACTCTGCGGTGTATATGTTACAGGCTGATAATAATAATGATGAGTTGAAACTTCTCATATATCAATACCGTAATAGATATATTACTTTATCTACACTGTGGCATACCTTAAGATAATTTTCAAAACATAAGGTAATTAACGTAAAACCAAAGCCGAATAGACGTGTATCCATCAATCATTTGTTCGTCCAAAAAATAATCATAAAAGGCCTCACACCAAACTTCCTGAGCCGGTTAGAGAGAAAAAAAAATTGAATTGAGCTGTCAAACGCCATTGTTCGATTTTCAAACTCGAGTTCACACCTCGCGTTAGGGATGTTGCCGTGAACACTATATCGATATCGAAGTAGTTTACTTGATTTAATTACTACTAATACTTTATTATTACGTTTTTTTGAAGTGAAATTTCTTATGGGAGATCTTTGAAATTCTGATTCGTAAACTTTTTGTGTGACGAAAGGTGGTGGGGGTAAACACATGTCGGGTAGAGTGGCAGCAGTGCCGCAGTTATCTTCGGGTATTGGAGAACAGTGTGACGTACGCTCTTCTGGCTTCTTTATGAGGATTTTACTTCTACCACGTGTGAATTACACACAACCTTCTTCTTTCATAGTTAGTGTTTGGGCACTGAGTCGGGCGACGTAGGTGCGAACAAGCGGGAACTTTCAACAATACCCTTTTGGATTTAGCATGTTTACGATCTTAGACTATGTCGTCATTTAACATCAGATAAGATTCTGCTCAAACGCTAAAACCTAGAATAATAAAAAATGATGACTTGGATGTTAAATAGAGATGTAGACAAATATGGTAACACACTAAACCTAGATCAGGACCGGCTCACAAACTGATTGATTGACAGGAAATTTTTAACTTGAGGGTGATAGTTAACCAGACAGTTTTTAAAAATGTCCTATCCTATCAGAAATATAAGAACCTTACTCGTTTTCGACTATGAACTTGGAATATAATGGCGGAAACACATATTGATTTAAAGAACTATTTGCGATACGGACAGTGCAATTTCCCGTCAATATAATATGTATAAGTTTTTTTTATGCCGAAGGGCAGCAAACAGGCAGACGGATGTTAAATGGTTACCATCATCTATTAATAACCGCAACACCAGGAGCATCACTGTTATGTTGCTGACCTTGAAGAGCGTGTTTCAATCCATGTTCATAACCCTGGGGGAACACTATACCAGGTAACTCATTCCACAATTCTAGCGTGTGCGTAATAAATCTTCTAGAGAACCTTACGGTTGTTGCAATTTCGCTGGGCTTTGGGTAGTATAGGAAAACTGTGGACGACCTTATGCTTAGTTTCGTCATAATGTTCTCTTTCACCGAAAGACGCTTTATAGAATTGGAAGCTATTTCGATGGATACAGTGCCTTGGTGTGGCTATTTGGCCATCGTTGCTTTCATTCAACCCACTTTCGTTGTATCTTTGAACTATTAGAATTATGGTATGTCCGGCAATAACTTTTCATTTGTAGGTCACCGTTCCGTGACCGCTTTCATATAATTATACTTCGATTATCTAATAACATTTATATTTGTATGTATGTAATATAACTCCTAATCATTGTTTTATATTTATTGATTGATTAATTAATTAATTAATTAATTTGCACTTTATCCTACTAAATTATTACGTGAATCTCTCGATTAGTAAATAGATTAACAGAAATTAATTTATGTTCATAAAACCTTCATTTACAACTAACAGTACCACATTTAAGGTAAATTGAAGTTTTTAGTCATATGGTGGTAGAGCCACGCTGAAACTATTACTGGTTTTAGCATGAATGGGTCGGCTCGTCCGGGGTAGTACCACCCTCTCATAGAAAACCGACGTGAAGTAACAGTGCTTGCCTTGTTGCGTTTCGTTCGGTCAGTGAGAGCGCCGGAGGTCCACCTCCCCTCCCCTCTCCTCTCTCCTCTCCCACTCCCTCCTCTAACCCTTCCGCCAAAGGGTGACAACGCACTTGCGACACCTCTGGTGTTGTTAGTGTCCATGGACGGTGGTTAACATCAGGTGACCCACCTGTTCGTTTGCCACCGATGACATAAAAAAAAATTGATTTATCATTAACAGATTAAGAAGTATTTTTAAATAGAATTAATAAACGTGATAATAGTAAGGTTAAAATATATGTTAATGTCTACGTCTGGTACCGTGACACACCCGAGAGGCGAGACTACAACGCCACTCGGGGAACCACTATTAACCTGCGACACCGCGCTATTGACTTTATCGGGGTGTTACTAATGACCTCGAACGCTCTTGGTGGAAGTTATCGGCTGTTCATTATTCATTCCGGTGTTAGACTACATTGGTGGGAGTTCGGCATATAAAGGGCAAGATGTCGCTGATCTGGGCGCACTCCTATGTGGAAGTTATTGTAAGGCGAAGCTCTGGCCAAATGAATAGTGACAGTATCAACGAAGTGTTTATTGGCAATCCTGACTGCATCAACCCTATACGTGATTAGTGTAACATATAATATTAATAATAGCTAGTGCCTGGGATTCTTCATCGTAAAAATGATATAGTCATTTCCTAGGAACACTGCATGTTTTGTTTTGTCATATTTAGTATGTCTTACATGTTAAACATAATGTTGTTATTAATACTCCAGAATTATAATTCTTTCTCGATTTTAAATAACTCTGCACGATATTAACATATGTGCTTCGCGTAATGATACGTAGTACTCAACCAGTAAAAGTTCCGTCACAATTGACTCGGGCGTTTCCAAGTTTATCCCAGACAATCAGATCTTTTAACTTAATTTATTTAAAGAATAACAAAAATCATGAACAACTCGTAATAAAATGAGTGTAATATTTAAAAACACTGCGGAAGTGTTTTCTACAATAATACATTTTTAACGGATTGGAGCTGGTGCGTCCGAGCGTAAAGCCTGTCTTTTAAAGCGTCGCGCTCTGTTTAAACTCCTTGACAAGCTTTTTGGGCGCTTTGAATATAACTGTAAGTTCATACTTGCGAGTAATATAGTCAAGAACGTAATACAAAACAAAATTAAGATATTATTATACGTATCTAAAATTGGTATATATTTATCCTTCAGTTGTCTCTATGTTATATATGTAATATAATACATATTAATAAATTTTGGCGGGGACGGTCATATAACGCCCGTGTAAAAAAAAATTAAAAGCCCAAAAATACTCCACTGACTTTGGATCCTAAGAATGTGTTTATACTATAACGTCAAAAAACAACTTAGACATCGAGAAGATCTGGCAACAAGCTCGATAGTGTTTTTTTTATTTTATCGTATGAGGCAAACCAACAGGCGGGTCACCTGATGTTAAGTAATCTAAGAAAAAATGCAACATGTTTGTGGGGGGAGGAAGGGGAGGCGAGACGGGCGCTCTCACTAACTGAACGAAACGCAACAGTGCAAGCACCGTTACTTTACGTCGGTTTTCTGTGAGAGGGTGGTAGTATCGCGGGCGAGCCGACCCAGTCATGCTGAAACCAGTAATGGCTTCAGCGTGGCTCTACCACCTACAAAATCTTTTTTTTTTTTTAATCTTTTCATTATACATATTTTTTTTTTCTTTGAGTTTTACCTAACGTGTCAAAGGCACTACAATTAAGGTGTTCAACAATCGATCTCCATTCATCATCAATGGAGGGTAACTGGGTTTGCGAAATAACTGCAGCAAATTGTTCATCCAACTAATTACCAAGATTTGATGCGGTAATTAATCTTGAAAAGGCTAGCTTTGTAGGAATTTTGTGGGGTGCTCGTCGTGGTGCTTTTAGTTCTAAGCGCAAACTTGACCGAATGAGACGATGGTCAGTCCAGCCAAGTGCTCCGCGCATCGCTCTTGTTATAAGCACGTCATGTAAATCCTTTCGACGAACAATTACGTAATCCAAAAGATGCCAGTGTTTTGATCTTGTTTGATCGATCAGATAAGGAGATCAGAATAATGGTGGAGAAACATAGGCATGATTTGAACATAAAACCTGCGGATGCTTGCAGTAAAAAGAAAAATCTATGCAAATTAAGAACAACAACTGATAGATAAGTGGTGGAAGGAGAAAGCGGCTGAATTGCAGCACTATGCAGATACTCATCAAATGGGTAAGTTCTTCGAGGGTATAAGAACAGTTTTTGGCCCATCCACTAGGAATAGTTCATCTATTCTTACTAGAGATAGTCAACAGCGGATTTACGACTAGGGCTGATGTGTTAGTACGATGGGCAGAGCACTTTAATGATGTCTTGAACTCTAACACCCTAAACATCGACCTATCTTATGTTGATTCTTTGGAGGAACTGCCAGTTTGCGAAAATTTTGATGAACCACCGACTTTCGAAGAGTTTGCGAAAGCAGTTAAGCTTCTCAAGAATGCAACTGAGGTGGTGTGGACACATACTTCGCATGGATGACCGTCGCTTGCCAAAAGCAGTCTTTTACTCCGAGATGGCAAAGGGTAAACGGAAGCACGGTGGTCAGTATTTGCGTTATAAGGATGTGTTTAAAAGGCATTTGAACGCGTGCAGCGTTGATCATACGTGTTGGAAGAATCTCGCTTTACAACGGTCGTCTTGGCGCTCTACCATCTTTAAAAGTGTTGCAAGGTTTGAGGATAATCGTTTGCAAATGATTGACGATAAACGCCAAGTATTAAAAGATAGACCGAAACCTTCTTACACGTATACATACAATCAGAATGGCCAGCTCCACTGCTCTGTATGTGATCGGATTTTCAAGAGCAAGTTTGGTTTCGCAAGTCACATTAGGGTCCACGCTCGAAAGAAATGAAACGTTTTGGAGTCGCCGTCATCGAAATCGATGAGGACTATATTATACATATTTTACAAACATAGATGTTACATTGTTTTGGTGGATGCACAGAGAGGAGTGACGTGTCCAAGCGTCACTATCGTTCACATATGGATCCAACGTATAAGGGTCTTTACACATTAAAACCCGCTTGACATGGTGCTTGAACTCAATATCCAGCAAATCGGTAATGTGCTTTGGGACTTTGTTATAAAAGCCAACACTATTTCCATATAAACTGTTACTGGTCTAAAAATGTTAAATTAAAATTGTTATTTCTTCTAGTATTTAAACGATGTTGGTCTTTTACTCTAATAAACGTATCGGGACAGAGTTAAGATATCAAATTCCTGAAACTTAGTATTTAATTATTCGCAAGGCCCCATATTAGAGATTGCTCGAATTGCTTTTGTCAGCCGCTGTCCCCCACAACAAAATGTTCAATATTTTTTTATAGTTTTATTTTTGACAACCATCTTATTATGTTACAAGTTTCTTGCGATTATTGCAATGTTCTATCAAGATAGTGGATGCCCTGTTAAAACTTTTCAGGGAGTTCATGTGGCAAGTCAGAATCAATGCTTCGTGGTATTATTTCCCATTCACTTGTATACATTCCAAGATCCCGCCAAAAACTTCATGTTTAATGTTTATGAAGGTTAACTTCAAACTATCGATAATAATTAATTTTAATTGAGACTATAGCATCTCTATCGTGCGAGCTTTGTTCCGTTCCATTTTTAAACGAGTCGCTCTGCGGGTCCCCACTGAAGTACGATATAAAACTCAAATTGACACTTGTACGGAGCAAGTGAATTCTCGGAAGGATTTTTTTTTTAATTCTTTTGTATATTCGGCTACAAAGCGATTTGGGTCAGCGGCACAGGCACAGTTTGTGAAAGCCACCGGAGAAAATTTGTTTAATATACCTTTTTTGTCTTATTTGCCTCTGTTTTTGTTGTGTCACGTTATTGAGCGTGTCCGAGACCTTTCAAATCAACAATGACAATTGACAACTATTGCTTCAATCGTTGACCCGAAAAAATATTGTCAATTAGCTGGGGTTTGAAGGAGCACACTTTAAAATTGATAGATATAAATACAATTGAAGTGTTTGTTTTTTTTTTCTGGTTTATCTGCGAAACGGCTGAACCGATTTCGACGAAACTTTTACTGTCAGGTAGAAGAATTTTCACAGTATTGTACACGCTACATATCATTACGCCTTCTCATATGGATTAAGTAATAACCTATATAAATAGAATGATAAAGGTTTGTTGTCTGCGCGTTGTCACGCCTTCAAGCAAAAACTACTCACTAGATTTCGATATTTTTTTGGTTACACTTCCTAGACACTCTGTCTTTATTAAAAAAATACCACGATATTTTCATTTAATATAAATGACTAGGATTTTTATACGCACTACACGTGCGGCAATCTATCTTTGTCTTATCGTGGAGAAATGAGGCAAACGGTGTGGTACTTACGTGTTTATCTGTGTACATAAGATACATTATTAATATAGTATAAAACACAGACGAAGTCATAGTTTAATCAGCATTTAATTTCTTTTTCATTACTGGCAACCCAGTCATCTTAGTGCGATTTTCATGTACTAGCCATATACATGCCATTTTGCGGGGTGGTAGGGTTTTACAGCCCGACTGGGTCGCAACCACCATGTATATGGCGAAAAAGCCCGTCATAGTGATTCGCTTCTGCGGGGATCAGCCTGTGCATATCCAGTTTTTCGCAGGCCGGCATGACAACGGCGACCAACAATGGACAGTGTGCCACTCGTTGGTCGCCATTGTTTTTGGATTGTACTGTGCTTACTATTAGGCTAGCGTGCTACAATAAAAAAAAAATTATTAGTAATTTCTGCTTTATGCGATTTTCCCTCTTATGAATTTTCATATGTTAACGCAGCCAAGTCAGACATCATTTAATAATTCCCAATTCTAAAGTATCATGATAATTTCAATGTTCTAACAAGATGGTGGCTCTCTCGCTAGAACTTTCCAGGGAGTTTTCGTTGCATCTCAGAATTCATGCTCCTTAGTATTCTTTCCCACCCACTTCAATTGAGCACGATAATCGAATTATATTACGTAAAACACCACCAATATTACATAATATAACGTCAAATAAAATAATATTATAAATGAAATATAAAATCCACTATATGACAGACTAAGGTTCCGCCAAAACCTCAATTCGTCTAGTTATAAAACATAACAGAGGTAACCTAAAGCAGTCAAAGTAATCTTTAACTACATTAGCAAAATTACTACTAATACACTATTGATATACATTATTAAATACGGCAATAAATTGTCCCGAACAATAATTGAACTTAACCAATAGCAGAAATAATGCATAGCTAACTCTTAAAATGTTTGTATTGCAAAACTACATACAACCAAAATCAAAAATCAAAATCAAAATACTCTTTATTCAATTTAGGCCCTGAGAAGGCACTTATGAACGTCAAAGCTACCACCGGTTCGGAAAACAACCCAGTCATCGAGAAGAACCGGCAAGAAACTCGATCTGGTTTATCCTTTCATAATACATAACATATTTATTTTTATTATTACAACATAATTCACAGACACATAAAGCTACATTCATTTTTAGTGGCTGCACAGAGAGAGGCGTCACTTCCAGACGTCGCTATCGTTCACATACTGATCCACCCTGTAATAACCTTTATGTACTAAGACCCGCTTGACATAACATTTGAACCTACTATCCGGCAAATCGGTAATGTGTTTTGGGACTTTGTTATAAAATCTAACACTATTACCTAAAAAACTGTTACTGGTCTTAGTAAGCCTGAAACATGGAGTGACCAGTTTATTATGGTTTCTGGTATTTACATTATGTCGGTCTTTTACTAAATCCAGATTATCTAAGTTTTTCCGGACGTACATCAAATTCTCAAGAATATATTGAGAGGGCAGAGTTAAAATACCGAATTCCTGAAACTTAGTCTTTAATGATTCACGAGGTCCCATATCATAGATCGCTCGAACTGCCCGTTTTTGTAGTAGGAATATGGTGTCTACCTCAGCTGCAGCCCCCCACAACAAAATGCCATAAGACATTAAGCTATGGAAGTAAGCGAAGTAGACCAACCTAGCAGTGGCAATATTTGTTAGCTGGCGAATTTTTCGAATGGCGAACGCAGCAGAACTTAATCTTCCAGCCAATTTTTTTATATGAGGACCCCATTGTAATTTAGAATCAAGTGTGATACCCAGGAACACAGTATTGTCAACTAAGCCAACTAGATTCCCTTGGATCTCGATTTTACTATCAGTTGGTGGAACATTAGGTAAGGTAAATCTTATGCACTTTGTTTTATCTGCGTTTAGCAATAAATTATTTAATGCAAACCAATCGGAAATTTTATTTAAAATACTACTTAGATACGTAAACTCGGAATCTATTCTTTTTACTTGAAATATAAGCGAAGTGTCATCTGCGAAAAGAACTACATCTGCACAGTTATTAACCACTAGCGGCAGATCATTTATATATACAAGAAACAAAAACGGCCCTAAAATGGAACCCTGTGGAACGCCAATTCGAGTCAAGGATCCCGCAGACGTTGCCCCATCTATACTAACTTTATGACAGCGGTCTTTTAAATAGGAGACAAGAAGATCGAGAGAGACTCCACAAACACCGTAATGTTTTAATTTCAGAATGAGGGTACTATGGTCAACGCAGTCAAAGGCCTTTGATAGATCACAAAACACACCAATTGCATCCTGCGATCCCTCCCAAGCCCGTAATATATTACTTAAAAGCGTTGCACCAGCGTCAGTAGTCGATTTTGATTTTGTGAAGCCATACTGTCGATCATCCAGAATCTCTTGCGCTTTAAAATAACCTACTAATTGCTTAAGCATAATCTTCTCAAAAATTTTGCTTAACGATGGAAGTACAGAAATTGGTCTATAATTTCCAAGACTATTTCTACAGCCTGATTTAAATAAAGGAACTACTTTACTTATTTTCATTAGATTGGGGAAGGTTCCTTGTGCTATACACTTATTAAATATGTTTGCTAAATATGGTGAAATATTGATAATTAAGGACTGCACTACCATTACCGACATTCCCCATATATCTTCAGTATGTTTCAAATTTAATAGTTTAAAAGTCCTTATTATTTCACCTGCACTAATAGATGTGAAATTAAATTTTGACTTTACAGGTGCACTCAGACTTTTTAAAAATGATAGGGCACCATGGGCTGATGAGTTAATATTTTTTGTTACCTGTAAAGGTATATTTGTGAAATAATCTTGGAAAACAGTCACTACCTCTGAACTGTTTGAAATTAGTACTCCATCAACATCTAGATTATGCGTATTATCATTTATTTTATTTTTTCCTAATTCTTTATTTATAATATGCCAAACAGTCTTGGTCTTATTACTAGACTCAAGTACTTTATTTCCTAAAAATTTTGCTTTGGCAGCTACACAAACACGTTTAAAAATTTTAGAATAATTTCTGACATAAGTATGAAAGGATTCATCGCTAGTTAACGATCTCCTATAATACAAATCGTATAGTCGATCTCTACTTTTTTTAATTCCTATGGTAGCCCATTCACTAAAATTATTTTTATTTTTTACATTAAAAACTTTTCTTGGGCAGTGTTTATTAAATTCCGTCCTTATGATATTAAACAGGCCGTCATAATCCTCATTTGGATCTTGATTGCTAAAATGATTAGAAGATAATTTTTGAAGAATATTGTAATTTAAACGGTCTAATCTAGTTTGGGTTGTTAGTCTAGCTGTTTTCTTATACTCAGTTCTAGGTTTTTCACAGTTTATTTTAACCACTAGTCCTTTATGATCAGACCGTATCCCAGTAATAATACTACCGCCAATGGTCTCAAAGTCAGTGAAAATGTTGTCTATGCAAGATGCACTCTGAGAAGTAATTCTAGTTGGCTCATTAAAGAGAGGATCCAGGTTAAATGACCTAAACAGTGATGTGAACATAGCGACCTCTGGCGACATACTCAAAATATCTATGTTAAAGTCACCACAAACTAAAACTCGTTTATTAATATTAGATATTCTTATTAAAATTTCCTCCATCTTTTGCAAAAATTGAGAAAAATTTGATGATGGCGGTCTATAAACACATAGAATAATTAATTCGTCCATCTCTGCACAGGCCACTTCACAAATACGGTCAGTTGAGAGACTGCATATATCTTTCCTGTCTTTGAATTTTAGATTATTTCTTAATAATATAATACAACCACCACCGGCAGTGATTGTTCGGTTAAACACACTGGCTACAGTAAAACAAGGTACATAAAATAACATTTTATCCGGTTTAAGCCAAGTTTCAGTGAAACATAATATATCTAGTCTCTCTCTATGTAATAATAAGTCTATATCTAATACTTTGCCGGAGAAGCGATTAATATTCTGATGATATAATGAGATGTAACACTGCTCCTTTGTCTTATCTATTGGTTTAAAAAAATATTCGCAGTATCATTAGCTAAACTACATGATACTGCTGAGTCATCTAACCTATTAATATTATAAGCTATCAATGTAGCTACTTCACGTTTGTATTTTTTAGGGAGGAACAGATTTTCCCTAGTCAATATAAAATTATTAATAAACTTATTAATATCAAAAAAAAAAAATTTGTCACGATGACAACATGTCAGATTGTATAAACAATTATTTAAAAAATGAATGTTATTATTCTTGTCTTTTAAAGATACTGAATAAGGGAAAGCACACAGCATTATTTTCCCTACGTCCAAGGATAACAGTTTTTCTGATAATTTATATAAATCACTCTTTTTTATATTTAAACTGTTACCTATTAATATTATAATATTACAGTTTTTGTCAAAGTCTGTGTTCAAAATTCTTTCTATTATTTGGTTAAAAGAAGAACCCGGCATGCAATAATTAATAATGTCATTGCCTATATTCTGTGACAACATCAACCCCATACCCTTACCTATTCCATCACTAAAAAGATAAGTTTTTTTAACAGCCAAGACACTAGCACTCTTATGTACTTGATTATTATTACTAATAACTTTCTTTTGTATATGTTCTGTGTCCAGTATAAAAGTTTGAGATGAAGAAGGCATTATTGAGGACAGAGACAGTACAGGGACTGATTCCTGTGCCACATCAATCACTGACGATTTAATGCTACACAGAGACCCAGAACTATTGAAATCACTCAACACACAATCTTTGCCGAGCGACTCAACCTCTTTCACATTCCCTGTAACTGACTCCATCAACTTATCAACTGACACCAAGTGTTCACATAGCTGATTTTGTGAACACTCATTTTTTGAACATAATGACCTGATATAAGTCTCTTTAATTTTTAGGTCAGCCTGTAAGCGCTGTATGTCAGTGCTGTATCTATTTTGATTTATTAAAGAAATAGATCTTAACTTATCCAATTTTTCCCTTAATAATAATTTTTCCCGAGCTATAACAGCAATTGACTGCTTGATCTTTCTACATTTAATTCTCTTATTATACTTATTTATTAATCTATTTATCTTAATATATTTTTTTAACTTATTGTGACTACTCATGACAGGGCAAACCTGTTGCTGAATATAAGTTTGATTATGACTACTATCCATTAATTTATCAAAAAGAGAGTGTGTTTGAGCTTGTTTTTGACAATGAACTTGTAACTCCAGGTCACTAATTAATTTTTGGGAGTTATTAAGTTCATGTTCTAATTTACTAATATGGTTCAGAGTTTGCTCATGTGTGTCACTACAGTGGTTCAATGATGTTAATGCCCCTTGCAGTTCATCACGCTGAGCAAGAGTGTCCATCAACTCAATATGCAATTCAGCGAGTTCACTTTTTAATACCGTATTCTTGTCAATGATTTTTTTCACTTCAATCTCACTGTCTTCACGTTCCTGCAGCAACTGCTGACACAGGGCTTGAGATGCTTTGAGTTCTGTGAGAGCTAATTTAAGCTTATTCTCTGTATCCTGCGCTGTGGCCCTGCGGGTCATGATTGATCTGTTCATCGTAGTAACACCACAAAACCTAAAAGGCAGGTATCAGAGCTTAACTAAAAGCAGTTAACAAAACAACGTGAGACAGTATTTGGAATGCAAATGAAAATTTATTGTTTCAGAGAAGTGACAATAGTAGAGAATTAGTAAAATTTTAATGTTATATAGTACTAGAATATTATTTATTATAAGTTTTGGATAGTGTGTTTTGGATAGTGTGTTTTTGATAGTACAGTGTATATGTGGACATAATAACCTTTTTGAAGTATTTGCAACTAGTACATAGGTCCTATTAATTATTCTTTTTATCAAAGAATATTTTTATTTGTTTGACTTACAGCTCACAATGTTCTTTATCATGTTAAAAATATGCATCGACCTTAATCCGACTATTCGAGAAAACCAACTCTTAAAATAGGTCGGATATTCTCAACTCTAGATAATTTTATTGAAGCGATTTCAGTATTTTAACAATAACTTCTTCTTCTTCATAGCGTTTTCCCAGCCTGGTACCAGGGTCCGCTTTCTTACTAAGCTTCCTCCACTTTGCCCTTCTGTGTGAGGTTATTTGCCTTTAAGTCAGGCTTTACCACGTCCAACCAGCGTTTCTTGGGAGTTATTTTAACAATAACTATCATAACTAATATTGAGTAAGGAGTTTATTTGTTTGTTACGCTTTCATACTTAATTAGGTACTCGACCGATTATTATCCAGAAATTATCCATACACGTTATGAGTACAGAAGAGGAAAAAGAACGTTCGTTCTAACGGTGACATAATAAAACAATTTCTATGTAAGCAAAGACGCGCACAGCAGTTAGTAGATGGTAGCGGCACGCTGTAGCTATTACTGGTGTCAGCATGAATGGGTCGGCTCACCCGCGGTAGTACCACACGACCCACAGAAATACCCAGGTGAAGTAACAGTGCTTGCGTTGTTGCGTTTCATTCGGTCAGTGAGAGGGCCGGGTACCCACCTCCCCTCCCTCTCCACTACTCCCCATTTCCACAAACACGGGCTGGCAACGCACTTGCGACTCCCCTGTTGTCGCTAGTGTCTATGGACGGCGGTGCTCACTTAATATCAGGTGACCCACCTGTTAGTTTGCCTCCTATCATTAAAACAAAGTTAAATACTCTAATAATATTAAAGTCATCAGAAAGCTGAACAAAAGTATTCCAAACTTTTTTTACCATAAACATATGAATGTTATGTTTATAGTTTCAATTAATGAATTCTTCTCTCGTCTTTTTTAATTATTTTAAATGAACCGGGTTTTCGATTTACAACTTTGTAATAAACAAATATATATATATATATATAAAAAACACTGATTTTATTATCTTTATAAAGTCCGTACATCTCAGAACGATAAACTCAATACCAAACACCACAGAAGTAATTTAATTAATTAAAGTTGATCCAAATCTATACCTACACATACATATAATAAGAATGTAAATCAAAAGAGACTGTACTTTTCCGAATTTCATGAAAAAAAATGTTGCAGATGTCTTGGAATAAGTTATAAAATATATTTTAATCATTTGTAGAAATGCCCGTCTGTTTTTTTGAACACATCACTGCTAAAGTACAACGTTCATGATAAAACCTCACTAAGAAAATTATAAAGCATATCCCCGATTATTTCATTTTAGATTCATTAAAATCGGTTCACTCTATCAAAAGTTATTGTAATTTTAATGAGGACGCGACTTAAGTACGAGAGAGAAGTATATAAGTAAATGGACTTAATACATTCAGATGGTTTTATTAGTCACCGTTTTTTTTACATTAGGCTCCACGCGGACGGAGTCGCGAACACAGCTAGTCATATAATAAAAGCCTCAGCTTTAAATTCAGGAAAGCCCGATGGAACCATAGAATAATCGTAGACCTATTTTTTTACATCATAGCAGGCAAACAAGTAAGTGGGTGACCTGATCTTAAGTGATCACCACCGTCCATAGACACTTGCAACACCAGAGGAGTCGCAAGTACGTTGCCAGCCTGTGTTTGGGAGAGCGGGGAGAGGGAGAGAGGAAGGGAAGTGGTCCTCCGGCGCTCTCACTGAACGAACGAAACGCAAAAATGCAAGCACTGTTACGTCACGTCAGTTTTCTGTGAGAGGGTGGTAGTACCCCAAGTGAGAAGAAGAGCTTTTTGTAATGTCCGCCTGGCTAGCTACCACCCTCAATTTGAGCTGTTGGTATGTTCCGGCATCTCCAATTTAGACTTAGTCCTACTCCACTTTTAGCGTGTTTATCATCTTATCTTACAGATCGTCATTTAAAATGGCGGGAAGTTGTGATATACAGTCAGTAAGAGTATAAAACAAATAGGTTCATAGCATCTAAAGAACAACTTTCATGATTCACAAACGAATATATGTATAAATACTATCAATTCCAAACTATTCAACGATAGTTTAGCTAGATTAGATCCGTGGTTTCGACAACAGCCCAAGACGAAGTGGGCCGTGCACCCTTGAGCTAGTTTTCAAAATAAAATCGGCTGAGTACATGAAGCGCTCACCTTAGTAGTCTGATGAAGCTGTTAAGGTCTTGCCTGGCCAATAAGAGGCCATAGTCACTTGGAAAAAAAAATCTAAAGAACAGAAAACTTTCCATTTAAAAATCGCCCAACTTCTGTGTGTTCCAGTAGTCGCGCACGGAAACCGATCCCGCTTCTGATTTTTATCGCATTTCAAACGTTTCCGCAATTAACCAAATAAAATTATTTAAAGCAAGTTTAACGACGGAAACAACACACATATAGATACACATACACATTTAATTAACCATTATAAAAGCTATTATTTAGATTATTAATCTCGTATTATTTACAAACAGATCGTAAACGTCCGAGTGGCGCCTTTATTATGAAGCGTTCTAATGAATTCTAAAAATTTTACAACTCGCGTAGAACGATTATAAGCTTTAACTCTACTATAAAAATATAGAATGCTATTGTAAATTAATAGAATACTAGATGTGCCCGCAGCTACGCACGCGTTTTATAAAAATCGCATTAAATTGTGAGATTATGTACAATTATAGAAAAGCTCTTTAAAAACAATTATAAGTCATTAAAAAATTATTATTTTGATATTACATACAGACACTTCATTTTTATTATATGTATAGAAGATATAGATAAAGTTTATTGAATTGAAAAACTTCTTTAGACACATTCATCGGTATTTTTTGGCAGGAGATAAACTCATGATTCCGCGTCATGACATGCTAGTAAACGTGACCGACCGTTGCATAAACTGTATAAAAATGTATGTAATTATTGTTCAGATCGCCAATAGATTGAACTATAACCTAAAAATGGCCATAAAGCGTAAAAGTGCAACCGTCACAAAGACAAATAGCTATATTAAAAATTCCATCCAAAAATAGCTAATAGTTAAGTAAAATAAATTAATAAAAAATTCCAATAGCTACTTACACATACGAATTTTAACGTACCTATGTAACAAATTAAACCAAAGCAAAAAATAGAGTCTGCAGAATAAAATAATATAAAACAACAAAAATGTATGTAAGCGCATTAATTCAAAATTTGAACTATCATTAACACGAATATGTTGGTTATTCATTTGTTACGCCTTCGCACCTGAGTTTCTCAACCAATCATGAAATTTTGCATTCACGTTAGTAAGGGTATAGAGAAGTACATAGGTTTTTTTTATCTTAAGTACATAGGATACCTTTTATCTAAAAAAAATATGTTCCCAAAGGATAAATCAGGTCAAGTAGTAGTAATAACATTCGTCCAATAAGACAGGCGAAGGAATTAATCCATACTGCCAATTCTGAAGTTGTCAATATAGATAGTTCTTATATATTCTTTAAAGGCCTAATTTCCAAATCTTCTATATAATATTTCGTATTTTTTTTAAATAATCTTTTAATTCTGTAGTTGTCAATATAGGTAGCTCTTATGTATTCTTTAGTCAGTTTTGTGTGCTGCTGTGAAGATAAAATAGATAGATAGAATAAAATATAAAATCCACTACATGACAGACCAAAATCCCGCCAAAACTCTAAATCAGGTCAAATTCAGATTTTTTTTTGTTTTTTTTATTTCCATTCTAAGAAAACGGCAAAGGTATCGAGGCCATGCAGCCACGTCAGACGTCACTTCATAATTACCATTTCTGGAGTGTCCTGTGATAATTTCAATATTTTAAGATGGTGTCTCCCTGCTTAGAACTTTCCATGGAGTTTTGTGGTATCTCAGGATTCATGCTCCGTGGTATTATTTTCCATCCATTTCACTTGTCCACAATAGCCGAACCATATCACTATTATTACACTAATCACGTATAGAGTCGATGCAGTATGTACTTCGTAGATACTGTCACTATTTATTTGGTCAGAGCTTCGCCTTACAATACTTCGTACAATATAAGAATGCCTAGATATCACTGACATCTTGCCTTTTAAAGGCCCATCTATATAAGTCAAAGCGATTACTATCTATACATAATTCCGCAAAATAACCTTAGTAACACAAAAATAATAAAGTATGAACAAATTAATGTTATTTAAACTATACAACAATGTTATGTAATTATCCTTACTTATGTATCTCTAATGTGTTTCCTAATCTGTTTCGACATGTAGATCAGCGACATCTTGCCTTTCATGGCCGAACTATGAAGTCAAAGAATATACTATTATTAATAATGATCAAAGTAATGATTCAATTCTATATAATGATATCCATTCTTATTTAAGTCTTATTAAAATCTATATAATATTAATAATTCTTATTTACGTATCTTTAATATGGTGGCGCTAGTATCAATGTGTATCTCTAATATGTTGGCGCTAGTGTCGATGTATATTTATAATATGGTGGCACTAATATCAATGTTCCGGTCATGTTGTAGTCTCGTCTCTTGAATGTGATGCAGCGGCACCGGAGGTGGGTGATAACATTATATAGCCAAATAACACAAGATTATAAATAAAATATAAAATCCGTTACATGACAGACTAAGATCCCGCCAAAACCTCAATGAAGCGTCAATAATGAGTTTTTGGCGGAATCTTGGAATGCCATGTAGTGGTCTTTATATTTTATCCATAATCTTGTTTTATTTGGCTCTATATTGTGTAATGTTGGTGGTGCTTTACTATATGTTTAGTTATTGTGCCCTTGTGACGTGGATCGAAGAAAATAATACCACAGAGCATGGATTCCGACTTGCCACAAAAACTCCCTGGAAAGTTCTAACTAGATGGCAAGAAACTTGTTATATCATTACCCACTTGACAACGACAGTAATAGTCTACTAGAAGACTGGTTGCCAAAAGTAAATTAGAAGAAGAAAAAGCATCAATAACGAACACGCTTACCTCATTGCTGGATATGTCAAAAAATTACGCAAAGGAAATCGTACAACGGAACTTTTTAATCCTCTCGAAAGAAATACACTAAAATAAAATAGCATGCAAAATCACGAACTTTATTAAAATGCGATCTCAAATACACAGTTTTTTCCGCTCTGGTAATTTTATGAGAACGTTATTAAAATATTTTCGGCGCTATTGTTTTCTTTTTTACAAAATGGCCGTTCGCGCCGTTTAACAACTTTGAAGAGGTGTTATAGAACAATTGAAGTATGAAACAACCATTGAATATTTTTAACAAAGACTACGTGTACCAACGGCTTTGTTCGCATGAAAATAATAGTGAGATTTGGAGACTTGAACATTATGTGTGTGTGCATTTCCATAAAATGCACTTTAGATAAAGAAAATCCATTGCTTCTTAAATTATTACAATTATTATAACTGATTAATCTCAATATATGGACAAAAGGCATACAGAAATTATTACGAAAAAACCTTTCGATTGTGATATTAAAATATATAAGCTCGGAATCCCATTAAAAAAAATGAAAAGTATCCCAAGTTAATTACCCATTATAGGATAATATTACTTGCTTTTTTCTGGCGGGATCTTGGAATGTAATGTAGTGGACTTTACCTTTTATTCATAATCTTGTGTTATTTGCCTCTATAAATAAAACAAAGTCCCCTGCCGCGTCTGTCTGTTCGCGATAATCTCAAAAACTACTGTACTGATCTTCATACGGTTTTCACCAGTGGATAAAGTGATTTATGAGGAACTTTTCGGTATATAATTTGTTTTTTTGGGTTTTTTTTTATAATCAGGGCGGGACAACGTCTGCCAGGCCGGCTAGTTATATGTATATAGACTCAATCAACGAAGCCACATCACATTCATTCAAACATTCATGAATTACAGTTTGCTATACGTTACCGATTATATTAGCCGCGTGTGGCGCGTCAATCTTACTTAGTCTCGCCCTGACAATTGCAGATTGTTTGATTTATACGAATCGCAATATCTGTCGGTATGTATCAACTAAAGATGGCAGATGTTAGATAAGTTTGGTCACAGTCACGTCTCAAGTGCGATGATGAGAGAACATACTAAAATCACAAGTGAGATTTATTACCAGCTGAGCTTTGACTTGTTTTTTTATAGTAGCTCGGCAAAATGACTGCACTGTGCCTGATGGTAAGCACAGTACAATCCTAAAACAATGGCGACCACCGAGTGACACACTATCCATCGCCGGTCGCCGATGTCATGTCGGCCTGCGAAAAGCTGGATATGCACAGGCTGATCCCGAAACGCGACACGCAGAAGCGAATCACTATGACGGGCTTTTTCGCCATATACATGGTGGTTGCGACCCAGTCAGGTTGTAAAACCCTACCAGCCCGCTTATAATATGATCGATTATGTTTTAAGTCCTGCGTTATGAGGTTGTTTACATGTGTACAGTTCATAGACACAAAAAACATCGAAACTCAAAATTTTAGACTATATAAATATCTAGCCTGTGTCTGCGACTTCGTTTACGTGGAATAGTTACTTTGGGCTAACGCTAATACGCAGCGGGAGCTCTCAAAAGGAAGAAAAAAAAACCTGTTTTGAGACATTCTCCATTGGTACTCCGCTCCTATTGGTTGCAAACCATGTCATCTGATGTTAAGTGATCACCACGGTCCATAGACACTTGCAACACCAGAAGAGTTGCAAGTACGTTGCCGGCCTGTGTTTGGGGGAGGGGGAGTGGAGGTGGTTTATCCGGCGCTCTCACTGACCGAACGAAACGCAACAATGCAAGCACTGTTACTTCACGTCGGTTTTCTGTGAGAGGGTGATAATACCCCGGGCGAGTCGACCCATTCATGCTGAAACCAGTAATAGCTTCAACGTGGCTCTACCACCTAAAAAATATTATATATCGCCTATAGCCTTCTTCGATAAATGGGTTAACACTGACTATATCACTATCAGTCTACCAATCTAACTTTTGAAATCAGACTAGTAGTTTCTGAGATTAGCGCGTTCAAACAAACTTTTCAGTTTTATAATAATATTAATACAGATATTCCCTTTAAATTACTAATGCTGAATCGTTAGCAGTTAGTTGTGAAGAAAAAGATCGCGAGGAAACCTGAAACTGAGAAATGTTCTTTTTCCTTAATCCAGAGCTTTACTCTTACGGTCCAACTAGCCTTTTTCATTCTACATTCAACAATGATATTAACCCTAATAAAATTCAAACTCAAAAAAAATCAATGAACTATAGTCGACTGTTGACCACTGGGCGCCCACTAGTACTTAGAGAACAACATTTCTTCCTAGATATAAGAGTCCTTATTTTTTTATTTATTTTTTTATGTCATAGGTGGCAAACGAACAGATGGGTCACGTGCTGTTATGTGATCACCACCGTCCATGGACACTAACAACACCAGAGGAGTCGCAAGTGCGTTGCCATCTTTTGGAGGGAAGAGTTAGGAGAGGGAAAGGGAGAGGAGAGAGGAGAGGGGAGGGGAGGTGGGAGGCCCACCTCCTCACCCCCCTTTTCCCTCCCTTCCCCCTAAACACAAGCTAGCAACGCACTTGCGAAGCCCCTGGTGTTGCTAGTATCTATGGGCGGCAGTTTCACTTAACATCAGGTAAGCGCCTGTTCGTTTGCCACCTGATATATAAAAATAATTAGTAAGAAGTATTATCCAGAGTCATCTAATATTCGCTTAACTATCTACAAAAGACAAGATGTAACGCTCTTGTCAAGATTAAACTTATTCGGTGTTATTAGAAAAAAGATAAATACGTATTAAATACTTGCTTTAAAAAGGTTTCGTATTAAATGCACCGCACTCGCCCGGGGCAAGTTCGCGTTACTTTTTTCGCAAGTCTAACCTAACGTAACCAGAGCGAGACAAAAGAGCAAGATGGCTAACATTCAGCGACCGCGGTGCATTTAATACGAAACCTATTTAAAGCAAGTGTTTTTTGTAACAACACCGGGTATGTTTTGCCAATTCAATCTGAAAAAGGGTCCTAGCTATCTTAAAGTTATAATACTATACTTAAATAGTATAGGAAATGCATACAATTCGAGATTCTTCGTAACAAGACACCATTTTGTTAAAGCGATGTATGTAGATAAGAACAGTACGAGTTTAGTCTTAAAAGATGTTTATCCAGTGCCTCAAAAAACATCCATTACCTTATAACGTATAATAAGATATCGATATATACTATAAATATAACGATTTCGTAAAAAAAAACCGGCACAATCTAAGTACTAGAAACTGTGACAAACTGGTTGTCACACGTTTTAGCCTTAGTAAAACCAGTAACAGTTTTTTGGGAAATAGTGTTAGATTTTACAACAAAGTCCCAAAGGATATTACCGATTTGCCGGATTGCGAATTTAAGCGCCATGTCAAGCGGGTTTTGGTATCAAAAGGTTATTATAGAGTGGATCAATATGTGAAAGATGGTGATGTCTGGAATTGACTCACCTCTGTGCATCCATTAAAAACGTTTATGACATTTACTATTATATAGAATATATTATTATTCTAAATATTATATATATTTGTTAAAAAGATAAACCAGATCGAGTTTCTTGCCGGTTCTTCTCGATGACTGGGTTGTTTGTCCGAACCGGTGGTAGTTTTGACGTTCATAAGTGCCTTATTAAGGACCTAAATTGAATAAAGTGTTTTTAATTTTGATTTTAAGAATGTACATATAATGTGTCTGTACTTTTAAGATTTTCGTTTAAAAAAAGTTGCAGGTGTTTTGGAATAAGTACCAAAATACATTTTAATTTTGACAGACAGACAGACAATTTTTATTATTATTTATTTCGGTATGGAAAGAAATAATAATAAAATAGAACAAAATAGAAATACGTGACTGTCTGTCTGTCTGACTGTTTATTTAAACACGCATCACTGCTAAAGTACCGCGTTCACGATAAAACTCAAAAATGATAAAGTATATCCTTGAGTAACATTTAGCTTTTGTTTGATTAGAATTGGCTGACTCTATCAAAAGTTATTGTAATTGTAATGAGGACGCGACTTAAGTACGAGAGATAAGTAGATAAGTAAATGGACTTCATATATTCACATGATTTTATTAGTCACCGTTTTGTACAATCAGGTTTCACGCGGACGAAGTCGCGGGCACAGCTAGTAACCTATAAAAGCAGTGAGGATTCGAAACGATGAAATCTGGATAATTTATCGATGAGTAAATAGATGGAAGTTTAAACCGAATATATCGGTCATCGTTACGACGAAAGCCGAATTTGATACGTCACTCGTGTGTGGATAAGAGAGCTCGCCTAACGAACCGGGCGCGGCTTAATCTGATCTATAAGGTCAGGTGTTGACAACATTTTGAAGTGGAAACTTCTTTAGCCGGTTTCAACGATTTTCTATAGGAGAAAAACTATGATGTCTAAAATCAACCAGATTAAATAAAAAAATCTTCATTCAATTCAGGCCCCGAAAAGGCGCCTATGAACGTCAAAACAACCACCGGTTCGGACAAACAACCCACTCATCCAGAAGAACTGGCAACAAAACCCTATCGGGTTTATCTTTTCATGATACATATTTTTACAAGTTTAGTTACATTAGTTTTTGATGGATGCACAGAGAGGGATGTCGTTTCCTTAGACATAGCCTTTAGACATTAAAAATAGAAAAAACTTGAAATTAGTTAAAGCACAGTATCAGTGACCGTCGGGTGTAGTGAAAGTTAATTGCAAGTGAAGCCAACAAACTAACAAAGGATAATTTTTCGAAGTTTGAACAAACAGAGTTAATTATCCGTTTTATTATCGAAAGTTGTTAACTCCGGGTCATCGCTCGCAGGTTTTATCACCGGTCATTCAACCTAGGTTTATTTAAGTTATTATCCATACTTTGGAAATTCTTAGAAATACTTTACCTAAGGCTTTCTTTGTTGTTTATAAGTATTGGTTTTGATATTATTATTTTATGTTTTAAATGTGACCATGAAGTGAATTGAAATGAAGTCAAATCCTACAATACAGCGAGTGTCTAACCTTTCACTTGGTATATATGTATACATGTACATATATTAATTTTCTACAAATATTTAATTTACATTTAGTTTTCATTGATAATACGAAACCTAACTCTGTCTCTTTCTATCTTCACTAGCTTATATTTCCCTCTCAACGTTCGTTCGACTCACCCGATCACACGTTTTCGTAACGCCGAGAGCGCATTCACCAGCTTACTCCCCAAGTCAAGCGTGCGTAAAGAAATTTTACTTTAAAAAATGGGTACCTTATTTAGCCATACGATTCAATGAATTAAAAGGTGGATTTGTGGTCAAACACTAAAATATTATAAAGTATAGAAAAAATAAACTGAACCGAAGGTTTTCAACCTATGCAAAGTAACCGGACCCAGAGAGACGATACCATCAAGTCACGGCATCACAGAATGCAGACGTTTGAAAAAAAAATTAAATCCAATGCAGCGTAAATATTTTGACGTATACCTGTCTTGATGCACTTCAAAACTCATCTGATCTTAGAACAGGCCTTAGGGTAAAATCTATAGAAGGCATTCTAGGTCCAGAGTTTATTTATGTTCAAGTCATGAAATTCAATGGCTTTCTAAAAACTCGTTTATTACTTATCACCACATATTAAAAAACAAGGTCCTCTGCCACGTCTTGTCTGTTCGCGATAAGCTCAAAAACTACTGAACAGATTTTCATATTGTTTTACAGTAGTGTTAACGTCTACGTCCGGTACCGTGACACACCCGAGAGGCGAGACCACAACGCCACCCGGGGAACCACTATTGACCTGCGATACCGCGCTATTGACTCTGTCGGGGTGTTACTACTGACCTCGAATGCTATTGGTGGAAGTTATCGGCTGTTCATTGTTCATTCCGGTGTGAGACTACATTGGCGATATATAAAGGGCAAGATGTCGCTGATCTGGGCGCACTCCTATGTGGAAGTTATTGTAAGGCGAAGCTCTGGCCAAATAAATAGTGACAGTATCTACGATGTGATTATTGCCAATCCTGACTACATCGACCCTATACGTGATTAGTGTAACAAATCAGAAGCGGGATTACCTGAATGTCCGTGCCACAACTCGAAGGGTAGGAGAACAAAAACTGCAATACAGTAAAATCTAAAGAAACGTACAAATCGCAAGAAAGATGTTTTTTCTCACGGAACGAGATTGTGTCAAGAATAACTTTGTGGTATCATTTGATCGGGAAGCCTACATATCGCGTTATAAAGAAAAGGAAGTTTTATGGAGCGAAGCGGCGTCATGTTTCACTGATGGATGCCGAACTTTGTGGTATTGCTGTATCCCTTCACGGTTATGTTTCGCAGGTATGATGAACTAGTATATGATTACTGTGTGATTACTACGTGGCTGTGTGACTACTACGTGGCTGTGTGATTACTACGTGGCTGTGTGATTACTAAGTGGTTACTGTGTGATTACTAAGTGGTTACTGTGTGATTACTAAGTGGTTACTGTGTGATTACTAAGTGGTTACTGTGTGATTACTAAGTGGTTACTGTGTGATTACTAAGTGGTTACTGTGTGATTACTAAGTGGTTACTGTGTGATTACTAAGTGGTTACTGTGTGATTACTAAGTGGTTACTGTGTGATTACTAAGTGGTTACTGTGTGATTACTAAGTGGTTACTGTGTGATTACTAAGTGGTTACTGTGTGATTACTAAGTGGTTACTGTGTGATTACTAAGTGGTTACTGTGTGATTACTAAGTGGTTACTGTGTGATTACTAAGTGGTTACTGTGTGATTACTAAGTGGTTACTGTGTGATTACTAAGTGGTTACTGTGTGATTACTAAGTGGTTACTGTGTGATTACTAAGTGGTTACTGTGTGATTACTAAGTGGTTACTGTGTGATTACTAAGTGGTTACTGTGTGATTACTAAGTGGTTACTGTGTGATTACTAAGTGGTTACTGTGTGATTACTAAGTGGTTACTGTGTGATTACTAAGTGGTTACTGTGTGATTACTAAGTGGTTACTGTGTGATTACTGTGTGATTACTACGTATCGCAGTTTCTAATGCAGGAATAAATCTTTTTCAGGTATTTACGGTTTTCTTTTACAGGTATCTTTTATGTGAATAATATGTCTTATGTACTATGTGAATAATATGTCTTATGTACTATGTGAATAATATGTCTTATGTACTATGTGAATAATATGTCTTATGTACTATGTGAATAATATGTCTTATGTACTATGTGAATAATATGTCTTATGTACTATGTGAATAATATGTCTTCTTATGTACTATGTGAATAATATGTCTTCTTATGTACTATGTGAATAATATGTCTTCTTATGTACTATGTGAATAATATGTCTTCTTATGTACTATGTGAATAATATGTCTTCTTATGTACTATGTGAATAATATGTCTTCTTATGTACTATGTGAATAATATGTCTTCTTATGTACTATGTGAATAATATGTCTTCTTATGTACTATGTGAATAATATGTCTTCTTATGTACTATGTGAATAATATGTCTTCTTATGTACTATGTGAATAATATGTCTTCTTATGTACTATGTGAATAATATGTCTTCTTATGTACTATGTGAATAATATGTCTTCTTATGTACTATGTGAATAATATGTCTTCTTATGTACTATGTGAATAATATGTCTTCTTATGTACTATGTGAATAATATGTCTTATGTACTATGTGAATAATATGTCTTATGTACTATGTGAATAATATGTCTTATGTACTATGTGAATAATATGTCTTATGTACTATGTGAATAATATGTCTTATGTACTATGTGAATAATATGTCTTATGTACTATGTGAATAATATGTCTTATGTACTATGTGAATAATATGTCTTATGTACTATGTGAATAATATGTCTTATGTACTATGTGAATAATATGTCTTATGTACTATGTGAATAATATGTCTTATGTACTATGTGAATAATATGTCTTATGTACTATGTGAATAATATGTCTTATGTACTATGTGAATAATATGTCTTATGTACTATGTGAATAATATGTCTTATGTACTATGTGAATAATATGTCTTATGTACTATGTGAATAATATGTCTTATGTACTATGTGAATAATATGTCTTATGTACTATGTGAATAATATGTCTTATGTACTATGTGAATAATATGTCTTATGTACTATGTGAATAATATGTCTTATGTACTATGTGAATAATATGTCTTATGTACTATGTGAATAATATGTCTTATGTACTATGTGAATAATATGTCTTATGTACTATGTGAATAATATGTCTTATGTACTATGTGAATAATATGTCTTATGTACTATGTGAATAATATGTCTTATGTACTATGTGAATAATATGTCTTATGTACTATGTGAATAATATGTCTTATGTACTATGTGAATAATATGTCTTATGTACTATGTGAATAATATGTCTTATGTACTATGTGAATAATATGTCTTATGTACTATGTGAATAATATGTCTTCTTATGTACTATGTGAATAATATGTCTTCTTATGTACTATGTGAATAATATGTCTTCTTATGTACTATGTGAATGTCTTTTGTACTATGTGAATGTCTTTTGTACTATGTGAATGTCTTTTGTACTATGTGAATAATATGTCTTTTGTACTATGTGAATAATACTTTGTTATGTGATAAATGGATAATATCGGAATTGACTGAATCATCTTGGTCATGTATTATCGGTGTCATAAAACAAGTTACTCGTATTATATTCTTTTCAGATTAGGGATGTAAGTGGAAATAGACTGTGACCGCCGTGGGACACGGCATTTGCAGGATGGCCGAGTGTTAACGTCTACGTCCGGTACCGTGACACACCCGAGAGGCGAGACTACAACGCCACCCGGGGAACCACTATTGACCTGCGATACCGCGCTATTGACTCTGTCGGGGTGTTACTACTGACCTCGAATGCTATTGGTGGAAGTTATCGGCTGTTCATTGTTCATTCCGGTGTGAGACTACATTGGCGATATATAAAGGACAAGATGTCGCTGATCTGGGCGCACTCCTATGTGGAAGTTATTGTAAGGCGAAGCTCTGGCCAAATAAATAGTGACAGTATCTACGATGTGATTATTGCCATTCCTGACTACATCGACCCTATACGTGATTAGTGTAACAGTAGATAAAGTGATTCATGAAGAAGGTTTAGTATAGTATAATTCAACGACAATTATTGTCACACAAAGTGACAAAACAATAATGTAACAGTGACATTTCTATACTTTTTTCACTATTGTCGTTTGCTTATCCATTTTCGGTTGATTTATTTCTTTAATTATTTTTTCAATATCCTTTCAACATTTATGGTTCAATTTATTTTTAACAATTGAAGACATTGTATAGACTCGACACAGTGTTATCTATACGAATACTAATATTATAAAGAGGTAAAGTTTGTGAGTTTGTGACGTTGCAGGGGCTAACCTCAGGAACTACTGGTCCGCTTTGAAAAATTCTTTCAGTGTTATATAGATCATTTATTGAGAAACGTTATATGTATAGCATATAAAATCATGCTAATACCAATAGGGGATCACCAATGAAGTATGTTTCAAACTCGTTTTATCTTTCTTAGCGTTAGCCCAAAGTAACTATTCCAGGCAGAGGAAGTCGCGGGCTAAACCAGGTCGTTATAATGGTTATTGTATAGTGCTTCTTTACGTGATCTTATTAGTTATATTAATAGCTACCTCTAGTTGTTAGTGTAAATTTAATTAACTGTTCTAAAATGCATACTAATTATGTATTAAAAATATACCTATATTAATAAATTTGTAGTGCTGTCTGTACGTGTGTTTTTTGTTGAACATTGTGATAGGCATCTTATCTGTAGGACATCCGATCACGAATACGACATTTAACTTTTTTTGTCTCTTTTGTTTTTTTGTATGTACCGATTTAATTTAAACAACGACTCGAATGATTTTTATGATACTTTGTACATGTGACATATATATATATCTTTCCTAATTTTATAAGATACGAAATGGTGGTTTAATGGTGCTAGAGCCACGCTGAAGTTATTACTGGTTTCAGCATGAATGGGTCGGCTCGCCCGGGGTAGTACCACCCTCTCATAGAAAACCGACGTGAAGTAACAGTGCTTGCATTGTTATATTTCGTTCGGTCAGTGAGAGCGCCGGAGGCCCACCTCCCCTCCCTCTCCTCTCTCCTTTCCCTCTCCCTCCCCCGAAAAGGTGGCAACGCACTTGCGACTCCTTTGGTGTTGTTAGTGTCCATGGACGGTGGTGATCACTTAACATCAGATGACCCACTTGTTCGTTTGCCGCCTATGACATAAAAAATATATATATATCAAAATACTATCAGAAATCTTTAAAAAGTTTTTTTAATTAAAAGTTTTTTTAGTTAACTTAGTTGATAGTGTGTTCGGACACCGCGTCGATGGATGTAGATCTTTGGAACTGAGTCGGAGCGCGCGGTGAAGGAACACATCAGGTTTAGCGTGTTTACCATCCTTGACCACATTGTCATTTAGCATCAGATGAAATTGTGCTCAAATGCTGAAGCCAATAGCCTATATATCATGACGCTAAGACCAATAGGAGCGGCGGACAAATGAACAATGTTCCAAAATCGGGGTTAACGTACGAATTACTTAAAAATATATTCATCTTCTACGTAAACGAGGTTTTTTTTTTATATCATAGGGGGCAAACGAGCAGGTGGGTCACCTGATGTTAAGTGATCACCACCGTCCATAGACGCAACACCAACACCAGGGAAGTCGCAAGTGCGTTGCCAGCCTGTGTTGGGGAGGGGAAGGAAGGGGAAAGTGGAAGGGGAGGGGAGGTGGGTCCCCGGCGCTCTCACTGACCGAACGAAACGCAACAATGCAAGTACTGTTACTTCACGTGGGTGTTTCTGTGTGTCGGGTGGTACTACCCCGGGCGACCCGACCCATTCATGCTGAAACCAGTAATAGCTTCAGCGTGTCTCTACCACCTACAAAAGTTGCGAATTAAAGTCAGAGTTGGCCCAAAGTAACTATTTCACGCAGACAAAGTCACGGGCAAAAGCTTCTCTTTTATACTCTTTCATCGCAATACTCTTCTACACAGGAAACCGGCAGTAATTTACGAAACACAAAGTATATCCTGTTTATATCGTGAAATCCAAAAATACAATCTTAAGAAGTAAACCCCGGAGGTATCCAAAACAAACAATAATAATGGAATTAAATTAACAAAGAAAATATATATATCATCGACACGGGCACATCACTGGGCGCGTTAAGTGATTTACCGCGCGCGGGGCCGCGACGTGCGTACCCGCACACAGCGATGTGACATTCCTAATATGAAATAATCGGAATACTTCACTACCGGTTTGTTGTTTTCTCGGTTATTTATTTCACTACACTTCTCTCGTGACTTTGCCTGCATGAATTTATCTATATTCAGAACGTAAATAAATATAATCTAAAATAACTGCTGTAAGACACCTAGATGAAATAGATAGGAGAATCAACATGACCTGGAGAATATACTGGAGCTACAAAGAAATCAAAACTTTCAATTAAACTGAAGAAAAAAGTGATGGATTCGAGTCTATTGCCCTGTTTATCGTACGGTACCCAAACCTGGATCTTTAACAAAAACACCTTATCAGAAATACGTTCCTGCCAACGTGCTATGGAGAGAAGCATCCTTGGCATCAAGACCATCGACAAAGTCAATAACCAAATAATCAGACACAAAACCAAAGTGATAGACGCATTACAACACACACAGCGTTTGAAGTGGAAATGGGCAGGACACATAGCACGTTCCTCTGAAGAAAGATGGCCAAAACGGGTAACAAAATGGACAGGTCCAGAAGGTAAAAGACAAAGGGGCAGACCAAACGCCCGATGGATAGATGACATACATCAATTGGCAGGAAGTGATTGGATAAAAACAGCCAACGACAGATAAAAACAGCTAACGACAGGGAAAAATAGAGACAAATGGAGGAGGCCTATACCCGAAAGGGGCCATGACATATATATCGATGTCAAATGCATATTTATTTAGCATACTTTTTTTTCTCTTTGTATAATCGTTTTTTATATATTATTTAAATTTTTCTAAAAACTTTTTTTAAATGTCATGGAAATAAATAAGGCTTATTATTATTATTATTAACTGCTGTAAGAAAACGTAATAGATTTTTTGTGAACATTAAACTTGAATTTTTGTGATTTTTAAATGTTTACTTTTGCAAAACTTATTGAAATAATTGAACAATAATGAACCCTGTTGTAGCTCCATGCTAATTTAACGCATTTTGACGAACAATTTTTCATACACAAAGATGGATCTCCTTACCTCTATTCAGCAATTTATAATATGGGGCCTCGCGAATCATTAATGATTAAGTTTAAGGAATTCGGTATCTTCACTCTGTCCTCCCAATATATCAAGATAAGCGTATCCGCAGAAACTTAGACAAGCTGGATTTAGTAAAGGGCCAACATAATTTAATTACTAGAAACAATAATAAATTGGTCATTCCATTTTTTTTTTCGAACTGCCTATGCTTTGACCTAGTAATGTCTTAACAGCTTCACCGGACTACTAAGGCAAGCGCTTAATGCACTCAGCCGATTTTATTTGACAACTAGCTCAAGGATGCACGGCACACCTCGGCTTGGGCTGTTGCCTGATACATGCAATTCGCGACCTATCTGAGCTAAGCTAAGCTAACTATTCATATATATATGAGTTGTTGAAACATATATGTGTACCAAGCATACATACCTCAACAACTCTTATATATATTTCGTATCGGATAATTTTCTAAACTATTTCAGTTTGATAGAGAAAAAATAAAACCCTTCCACTTGCATGTGTAAGCGTGTATGCGTGCACGTGTGTGGAGGTGATATGTGTGATGTTGTCGCAGTGATGTAACATTTTGTGTGCGTGTATCGCGCGAGCAGCGCACTCAAGGGCTCCACGCCGAGGGAAGGGACCTAGGCTTGATTGAGCCGCTGCCGAGGGAGGCCTAATCTGGTTTGGTCATTCCATTTTTCTGGCTCACTAAGACCAATAACAGTGTTTTAGGTAATAACTAGGTGTGCCCGCGACTTCCCCCGCGTGGCACCTTATGGATAAAACAGTGTTTAATCAAGTCATCTAAATATATTAAGTCCCTTTACTTATACTATTTTGTCTCGTACTTACGCCGTTTCGTCATTAAAATTACAATAACTTCCGATAGAGTGGACCGATTTTAATGAAAAAAAGACTATGTTATTCTCGAAGATATGTTTAATGATTTTCTTATGAACCCAGTACTTTAGCAGAGATGCGTGTTCATACAGACAGACAGATATTTCAAAAAATGATTGAAATGTATTTTGTTACTTATTCCTAGATACCTGCAACAATTTTTTCATGAAAATAAAAAAAATACAGACACCTTACATTCTTATTATATGTATAGATAGTGTTAGGTTATATAACAAAGTCCACATTACCGATTTGCTGGATAGTGAGCTCAGGCAGCAGGTCAAGCGGATTTTAATGTCTAAAGGCTATTATAGGGTGGTATGAATATGTGAACGATGGTGACGTTTGCAAATGACGCTCATCACTGTGCATGCACCAAAAACGAACGTTACTATCTATTTTTCCTTACATCAAACTCTAATACTACGATAAGCTCTTTCAATCACAAAACCAAGATAAAATTGACGATCTCATTTGTTAAAATCCATCAAACTATTTATACAACACCAATATATAATCAATATTACATATGTAATATTTATACTCGCAAATATATTTTTATTATTTATTTTTAAAGGGACGCCAACGCACACAACTTCATTTGTTTTTTTACTCGCATGGCCGTCGAGATTATAATAAAGATTTATACATAGCCAGTACACTACAGTATGACAGATAATAAAAACAATATCTCCTAAAATTACCCTTTCTCGTTTTTCACGACATTTTTTTAAAATGAATACTTCTTTATGCGTATTGAACGGTATTTTTTGGCAGAAAATAAACTTATGATTTCGCGTCATGACATGCTAGTAAAGCGAGACCGGCCGTATTGCGCTTGCGCGGCTTGCGTCAGACTAGCGACGCGTAGTACAGGAGCCTGTGTACATGTAATATTCGTATTTTGCAGCTCATCATACGTTTGATTGGTTAATAGACTTTATAAAAATGTGTATAATTATAGCCCCGAGTGCCAGTACCTAGATATAAAAACCACAAAAATGTTAATCGTAATTCACACTATAATTGCTATAAAAATAGAAAGAGCAAACAGTTATTTTATTGTTTTGAGTTTTCATTTTTTCCAGCAGTCCTTATGACCGCCTCGATGTTTTTTTTATCGACTATACCCACATCACTTTAAACGCGTCATGATTGAGCGCAGCGACGCGTGCGCGGCTGTTTTACGACGAAGGATTTAGGGATCAATTCCCGGTTCTTTAAGTTATTTACTTATCGAACTTTAAAGGAATCTTCTATCTCCTACATGATGGTTGAATCGTAGGGAGATTGTCTATCTCCCTTGGAATGAATTCTAATCGAAAACACTTCATTCAATTTGGGTACTGTGAACTACAATATAAAAAAGTCCAAGCCGCCATAAGGACTGCCCACGGAAGGGAAAACTCAAAACAATTAAATAAATTTGTTCTCTCTTGAATTTTTATATTAATTACTAGCTATTCCCGCGACTTCGTCCTCGTGGAATACTTACTACATCGCAGCGAAAGCTTTCAAAAGGAAAGATTATTCATTGGTGTTCCGCTCCTATTGGCAGTAGTGATGATATATAACTTATAGCCTTCCTCGATAAATGAGTTATCTAACACTAAAATATCTAATTACAAAATTTTTCAAATCGGACGTTTAGTTACCGAGATTAGCGTGATCTGTCAAACAAACCTTCCAGCTGTATATATAACATGAGTATAGAAATGTGAATAACAATATTTAAATTACAGACTTTGTTTATTGAAATTATTAGCATTAGTATGGTTTTCATATCTATTGGAGCAATAATTATATACAATTGTATATAATCTATTTATCAATCAAACGTCAATCAATCAAGCTGCAAACTATCAATATTAGATGTACACAGACCTTATACTCCGCGTCGCTGGTCTGACGCAAGCCGCGCAAGCGCAATACGACCAGTCATGCTTACGTAGTTATGACGTGAAATTGTATGTCATAACGCGAAATTTTAAATTTATCTCCTGCCAAAAATACCGCTCAACGCGCCTAAAGAAGTTCTCACTTCGATAAGAAGCCACAATAAACAAAACTCGAATGAATTTTTCTATCTACGGCTGTAAATCATTTGACACCGGCAGATGCGCAAACCACGCTTTGCCCATGAGAAAGAAAAACATAACCTAGCCTTCGAATACGAGCGGAATGAAATTCTACGCCGCATAATCGACAGTTCAATGAACCCATTTTAATAAATTTAATAATTGGATGCCTCTACATAGGTCGGGAAAGAGGGAACGCCCTGCGCCCTCCCACGGGAGTGCCTCATTCGATTACTTGTCTTAACAAATATTCATTCGACAAGTTTATATCTCGGCGTTGTTCATTCAACTATTGATAGTTTTTTTTAATTTCATTTACACTGACGAACATAAAGTTCTTGTAGATTATTACTGCTATTGTCAAGTAGGTAACGATATTACAAGATTCTTGCAATCATTTCAATGAACTAACAAGATGGCGGCCATCTTATTACAACTTTCCAGGAACTTTTTGTCAGTCAGAAACTATGTATTTTTTTTATGTCAAAAGTGGCAAACGAACAGGTCCATGGACACTAACAACACCAGAGGAGTCGCAAGTGCGTTGCCACCCTTTGGGGGAAGGGATTAGGGGCGGGAGAGGGAGAGGAGAAGATGGGAGGGGAGGTGGGCCTCCGGCGCTCTCACTGACCGAACGAAACGCAACAATGCAAGCACTGTTACTTCACGTCGGTTGTCTATGTGTCGGGTGGTAGTACCCCGGGCGAGCCGACCCATTCATGCCGAAACCAGTAATAGTTTCAGCGTAGCTCTACCACCATTAAAAGTTTACTCCGTGATATTATTTGCCATACACTTTACTTGTACAATAACCGAACTATATACCACCAATATTACAAAATATAGTCAAACTTATATTAGTAAAGATGTTTGTAAGTATGTGAAGCTGTAGGGGGTAATCTCAGGAACTACTGGTCCGATTTGAAAAATTCTTTCAGTGTTCCATAGATCATTTATCGAGAAAGGTTGCAGGCATCACGCTAAGACCAATAGGAGCGGATCACTAATGAAGAATGTTTCAAAATCGGGTTTAGTTATTCGTCTTTAGAGCTTCCGCTGAGTGTTAGCGTTAGCCCTAAGTAACTATTCCACGCGAACAGAGGCTAGTCGTAAAATAATACAAGATTATGAATTAAATATGAAATCCACTACATGACAGATTCCGCCAAAATTCCAGTTTCTATTATATTTCTTTACATATGCGTATTGCAACGGAAAGATTTGGTTGAATTTTTTTATACTCGTGCGACGCCCAAGCCAAGGATAAGCCACTTAGGTACACTTGTTTGCCGTATGGTGAGTGCCTTAAACGATTGCCCGAAAATCCCGGTGAAGCTGTAAAGGCCAGTCAGAGCAATGGTTGTCTCAAAAACACAGAACAAGCATTTTAGTACATCACGCAAAAGTTTTATCGTAATTCCCCGGCATAATATTAAACATTATTAGCTGACCCGTGCCCACTTCGTTGGGCGGGAAAAGGCATTATCAAGCTACAACTTTTTTCTAGAACTCAATCATATATATCTCATCGTTAAGACAGCGTTCGTAAGAAACGTTTTCGTTCGACCATTTTTTCTCCGACTCCTCAGATATTACCCCCCACAACCTCACAAACTTTACCTCTTTATAATATTAGTATAGATTATAGATAATATAATTACTTAATAGCTTCTGCCCGCGACTTCGCACGCGTGGGATAGTTATTTTGGGCCAAGACGCAGGGGAAGCTCTCAAAAGAAAAAAAAAAACCGATTTTAAAACATTCTTCATTGTTGTTCCGCTCCTATTGGTCTTATCGTGATGATATATAGCCTATTCCATTCACAAATAACGTGGCTTTTTATTGGTGAAAGAATTTTCAAAATCGGTTCAGTACTTCCTGAGATTACCCCCTACAACGTCACAACGTCACAAACTCACAAACTTTACCTATTATAATATTAGTATACATCGATTGTTATAGTATATAGTATAGATTAACAACTGATTTGTGCGAAACCATAAAAGTTTAAACTCTATACAAGCGAATGTAGATCTCATGAGGCACAGGTCGATAGACTTTTGGTAGTATGAGCTTAAAAAATACCTGATTTATCACATAACATTGAATAATCTATATCTTATATCTATCTATATATAATAAGAATATAAATCTCTCGTGTCTGTACTTTTTCGATTTAAGTGAAATTTATTTGCAGATGTCTAGGAATTATTTAATAGAATACATTTCAATCATTTTTAGAAATGTCTGTATGTTTGTATGGACACGCATCGCTGTTAAAGTACTGGGTCCAGAATAAAACCTTATTTGATTGTTCCTTGTTTCATTAAAATCGGTCCACTCTATCAAAAGTTATTGTAATTTTAATGAGGACGCGGCGTAAGTACGAGAGAAAATTAGACAAGTAAATGGACTTATACATTCAGATGACATTGACATTTTTACATTTGGTTTAACACGGACGGAGTCGCGAGCACAGCTAGTTATAAATAAAATCATCATTTTTATGTAAAACTAGTGGGCCCAGCGGACATTGTCCGGCCTTGATGATAAAAACATTCTAAAATTTAACCGCAGCGCCACCTTCCGGGTCACATTGTAGAACACTCACAAAGAAATTCATCAAAGTCTGACCAGCCGTTTAGGAGGAGTTCATTCACATACACACGATACACAGAGATGTATTTTTAATAAAAAAAAATTCATTTGTACAAACTCTGAGAGAATTGAGATTCTGGTCTTACAAAAATCAGCCGAGCGGTTAAGCACTGCGTCATGAGGTTATAAAAAAAGGAAAATAAATTAGCTAAATAGCATAAGAATCACCTCCTACTACCGTTATTAATGTTTATTACAGAAAAACATGAGTTAGATAGCGAACTTGTTACCTCCAACACTGCAGGTGCGTAAACCACAAATGACTCGTCGTAATCTGATACGAGAAATTCGATGTAATATTTTTTTATAATAACCCTATCGCCATCTCTGTCTCCCGTCGTGTTAGAAAGAGAAGAAGATAGAGTCCCCGCTGCGTGGGCGCCATTTGACATATGATATAGGTTTATTATCTATGGCCACTTGTCAGTTATATTTCCATAGATTAGTTTTGTGGTTAATTCTCATAATGTTAGTTTTGTTAATACATGCACCTTAATGCGCTATTGAGATGAGATATTGCAGATTTGATTCTAGCCTATGATGAGATAATTGGGCACGGTATGTGCAGTTTGAGAACAAAAGAAATTGTGTGTAGTTCACACCTAATAGAAATGGAACTTGTATTCTGATATTTTTTTAAAAGAATAAGATGAATATACTATGGAGCTGGTAGACATTACTTTTAGGTATTATTTTGTAATATTTTAATATATATTAGCGGACCCGACAGACGTTGGCCCGCCCTGATTATAAAAAAAATCCTTAACAAATTATATACCAAAACCTTCCTCATGAATCACTTTATCCACAGGCAAAAACCGCATGAAAATCCGTTCAGTACTTTTAGAGTTTATCACGAAAAGACGAACAGAAGACAGACAGACGCTTTTTTTCTCAAAACTACGCTATTGACCTAGGTCTTAACAGCTTCACCCGATTACTCACGACGAGCGCTTAAGGCAATCAGCCGATTTTATTTTCACAACTAGCTCAAGGGTGCACGGCACACCTCGGTCTGGGCTGTTTCCTGATACATGCAATAAGACTGACGCGGTAGGGGACTTTGTTTTATACTTTTTAATGATTAGTAATGTTAGTAATACACAAAAGACGATAACTTTTAAAAGTAGGCGTTAGTCGCTACGATCCAACAGAAAATAATGTGCTATAGATTTTAACGTTTCGCTCTCTCCTTTTATTACATATTATAAGACAAAGTCCTCCGCCGCGTCTGTCTGTTCGCTATAAACTCAAAAGCTATTCAACGGATTTTCATGCGGTTTTCACTAGTAGATAAAGTGATCCATGAAGAAAGACATATAATTTATCAGTATTTTTTATTATCAGGGCGGGACAACGTCCGCCGAACCCGCTTATTTGTATATATTTCGAGAACATTAAAAATATTCTATCTCATTCTCTCACAGCCTAAACCTCTAACTGTATTTATAGCCATGTCTTTCTGTTACACATTTTCGTTGTGTAGAATCCAATTCACATAGTCTCAAAAGAAGTTTGACTACAAAAAAAAATTATATTAAAACTCTCACTTAAGAATACTATTATTATTTGCTAAAAGCAACCATTTCTGTAATGAACTGAGATAATGTTATAAATACGTCATTTGGAAAAATATAAAAATAAATGATTTACAAAAAAAATAACCGCCTTCGATGTGAAAAACGAATAAGGCACTAAAAAGCGAAAAATAACTGAATTATTAAATTCACAAAATTAAATAAAAAATATTGATATTCTCGCTACCTAATAACATATTTGAAGTTTATATGGGATTCAAATTTATATGGGAATGTAACCAATTCAAATAAAAAAGAATCATTAAAATCGGTTCATAATTGACGGAGATATCGATTAACATACATAAAAAAAACATACAACCGAACGTAGTAACCTCCTCCTTTTTCGAAGTCGGTTAAAAAATAGTGTTTGTTTGTTAGTATTTTATGAGCTACCTTATCGTTCATCATATTCCGATAAAGCTATGTCAGTTTATTGTCTGCACTTGTACGAAGGGTACAAGTATAATACAGTTAACTTACAATAGGTGGCGCGCGTGTCAATTGACAAAAGACACACTACATACACAGTCATTGGAGTTTTTGGCAGGATCTTAATAATCTTGTGTTATTTGGCTCTGTCTTCTGTAATATTGTTAGTGTGTTACGTAATATGGTTTGGAGATGCGTCAAAAACTCCCTGGAAAGTTCTAACAAGTTCCGCCATCTTGTTAGATCATAAAAATTATCACAAAACACTTGTACTATTACTACCTACTCGATAATGACAGTAGTAATCTAGAAGATATGTTGCTAAAAATAAATAAATGAAAAGGCTAAGAGATACCCACGTGGGTCGCGTGACGCTGTTTTGTACAAATTCCGACAGTGAAAAGGGACATATTGCGTTTTACCCCCGTGACGTCAGAGTGAACTTTGCACGTGTCCCTGTAGGGTGACCATACGTTTGAATTTAATCTGCATCTCGGCGACTCGGAATCCTGAACAGGGTGCTACGGTTTTTCACGCCTGATTAACTATACCTCCTTTATAAGGCACAAGTTCGGCCTTGCGTGGAGTATTGTTCGCACCTCTGGGACGGTTCCGCCAAATAACTACTAGATGCCCTGGACAGATTGCAGAGACGGGCTGTCCACATTGTTAATGATTCAGACATTACACAATTTATAGAGCCGCTTCAGTTGCGCAGAGACATTGCCTCACTGAGCGTGTTCTACCGTCTGTATCATGCCGAGTGTTCTGAAGAGCTATTTAATTTAATCCCTTCCTCTCCTTTTCATATCCGAACCACGCGTGCTGCCATAGTTTTACGGTAAATCCTATCTGGGCACGAACTAAAAAGTTCGCAACTTCTTATTTCTGCCGTACCGTGAAGCTGTGGAACAATCTTCCGGCCAGTGTGTTCCCTCCTTCCTATAATATGGGGTCCTTCAAGCGTAACGTGAAGAGACATTTTTGCAGGCCGGCATGACAACGGCGACCAGTGAGGGATAATATGTCTCTCGGTAGTCGCCATTGTTTTTAGATTATACTGTGCTCACCATCAGGCAAAGTAAAGTCACTTTGCCGTGCTACGATAAAAAAAAAGAGTACTTTGATTTTGATTTTGAGTATAAGGGTTGTTAAGGTAAAATAATAGTAAATAACATACAATTAAAATAAAATACTGATCACAATTAACAAAGATAAACACTAAGTCGCCTGTACTATTGATCCTATTAAGTTATAAACAGAAAAGTTTGGGACGATAGATATATGTTTGTAACTCTTTCACGCACAACTACTAAACAGACTTCGATAAAACTTCACAGTAATATAGCTTATACTTGAGAATAAGTAACAAGCGAGCTATAATTTATCTATTTTTATTGGTCAAAATATAACAAGAACGGTCAAGTATTTATACGAATATAACATATATTGTCATTATTACGAAACCGCTGGAGGCTATTTTATTAAAAAAAAGGAGAAACACACGTGTAAAAGATTGTAAAAAATCAGTAAAAAAAATTATAACGTCTCAAAAAATTATGGTCACTGCATTTTACACCCTAATTTTACCGCGGGGTTGGAATGAAGGGGTCAAATGTTAGTACTCCCCGTGGAAATCCTTTATTACTGTCCAGTAAGCGCAGTGGGTAACGCGCCTGCTTGCAGAATTACAAGTTCATTGCCCGTTTAGAGCACAGTATTGGGTATATATATATTTAACTAGTCCAGTGGTCGACATTCGACCATAGTTCATTGATTTTTTAAAAGGATTCATATTATAATAATAGTTGTATGTTATAATAATATTGTTGAATGTAGAATGAAAAAGGGTAATTGGAACGTAAGAGTATAATAATACATACACTCAAGCATTGCAACCTCTTTCGCAACTTTTTTTGAAGTTCTTTATTGACAGATGTCAAAATGTCTTTTTTATTTACATGTGTGTATAAGTTGTGTAAAATTGAAGCAGTAGTGTGAGTAATTCATATTTTAATTAATTTAATGTACTTCTAATGCATTTTATATAAAATAAATAGCTTTCTGCACTTCTCCTCCATATAAACTTAACTATGCCAAATTTCACGTTCACCCGTTCGCGCAATTCCGTTAAAAAGGGATACAAAGATTAGGCTTCACGTATTAATATATAGATGATGATACTGGCTGTGCTGTTATCTGAAAATATATAGTGAAATTATTACTATATACTTTTCTCTCGCACTTAAGTCGCGTCGTCATTAAAATTACAATAACTTTTGATAGAGTGAAGCGATTTTAATGAAACAAAGACTAAGTTATTCTCAAAGATATGCTTTATGATTTTCTTGGTGTGGTTTTATTGTGAACCCAGTGCTGTAGCAGTGATGCGTGTTCATACAAACAGACGGACATTCCTAAAAATGATTTTAATGTATTTTATATGTTATCCCTAGATACCTGCAACATATTTTTTTCACGAAAAAGGACAAACTCGTTAGATTTACTTATACATACAGATCGTATTGTATGTATAAATGAAGAATTAGTAAGTATGTAGTGTTATTTTTCAACTCTCAGGCTTTTTCGACACTAAATTTAATTGGGATAGAGTTAAATCAGTGGTGAGCAGGTAACAAACAGAGGTTCCTAACAAAGTGAAGCGTCTTTCTCAACAGCAAACGTGGTAAAGAGACAAGCGGGTGTTAATATGATTATCATTGTTAGAAGACATTGTTAGTTCCCTGGAGAACAGTGTTACATAACTGACAACCGTTTGTTTTCACAGCTAAACCCCTCAAACGTTTTATAAATCATTCAAACACAAAGTTTTCTTTCATTGGTCGACATTTGAACAGAATGTGTACTAACTCTTTTATGGACATACTGTCATCTACCCGCGACTTCGTACGTGTGGAATAGTTACATTTTGGCTAACGCTAATTTTAACTCGCGACTACGTAGGTGAAAATACTTTTAAATAATACGTATGTTAACTCCGATTTAGAAACACTCTTCATTGATGCTCCACTCTATTATTTTTAGGTGTGATGATATATAGCCTTCCTTGACAAATGAGCTATTTAACACTGAAAGAACTTTTCAAATCGGACCCGTATTCCCTGAGATTAGCGCGTTCAAGCAAACAAATTCTTCACATATATAACATTAGTACATAGATATATTATATTTGCAATGAGTAATATAAAAAGCATAAAAATAAAATAAGAAGCTCTAAATTCTTTCATAATAGTCGATTATAATTCTCGAATCTCATAATACTAGCTTTTGTTTGCGGCTTCGCTTGGAATAATGTTGATTTAATTTATCCCTCAGAAATATATTTTTTTAGGATGAAAACTATCCTACATCGTTTTCAATACCCTTTAAATTTTAAAATAATTGAGTTCTTAAAGTATAAATGCGTAACGGACAAACAAACGCACTTGCTTATCTATACACGCAACAATAAGAATATAAATGTAAAGAGTCTGTACCTCTTAGACATTTGTAAAAAAAATGTTGCCGGTGTCTAGGAATAGGTAATAAAATACATTTCTATCAATTTTAGAAATGTCTGTCAGTCTATATGTCTGTTTGTATGAACACGCATCACTGCGAAAGTATTGCGTTCAAGATTAAATCATAAAGCATATTTTCGAGTAACATTCTTTGTTTCATTGAAATCGGTCCACTCTATCAAAAGTTATTGTAATTTTAATGGCGACGCGACTTAACTACGAGAGAAAAGTAAATATGTAAATGGAAATAATACACTCAGATGAATTTATTAATCACTGTTTAGTACATAAGGTTCCACACGGACGAAGTCGCGTGCACTGCTAGTTTATAATATTAATAAACAAGGATATATCCAGTTCATATATGGAAAGGGATTCAATAAAAAAGACCCTGTGAGGTCTGTTTTATAACCACAGATAATATATGAGAATCCATTTAGAGTCATCGTATAGCTCGGCTTAAATATTATGTCTCGGATTTTATATAGTATCGCTTGAATTAAAACGCATGTTTTATATTGAGACATAAAGATGTGCCTACCTAGTTAAGGTATTTAAGTGGAAGACATTCGATTCTATATTTTTTAAGTTACTAAAACAGCAAACAAATTCTATAATAAACTTTCAAAAAGCACCAGTTATAAAAAAGTTTGTAGGTGGTAGAGGCATGCTGAAGCTATTACTGGTTTCAGCATAAATGGGTCGGCTTGTCCGGGGTAGTACCACCCTCTCATAGAAAACCGACGTGAAGTAACAGTGCTTGCATTGTTGCGTTTCGTTCGGTAAGCGAGAGCGCCGGAGGCCCAACTCCCCTAGACCCCCCTCCCCGTTCCTCTCCCCCTTCTCCAAACACAGGCTGGCAATGCACTTGCGACTCCTCTGGTGTTGTTAGTGTCTATGGACGGTGGTGATCACTTAACATCAGGTGACTCCCCCTTTTTGCCTCCTATGATATAGCATAGCACATCACGAAGAAATAAGCTCTAAATCTAGAAAACTGTTAAATATGAAAGTGAATGGATATAGAATTTAATGAAAACTTGTGAAGCTATGAATGGTTATTTTTAACCGACTTCAAAAAAAGGAGGAGGTTATCAATTCGTCTGTATTTTTTTTTTTTTTTTTTGTTTGTTACTCATAACTTTTGGACTGGGTGAACCGATTTTGATTATTCTTTTTTTCTTTGAAAGCTGGTACTTCCAGAGTGGTCCCGTTTTAATTTGGTACAGTTCCGACAACGGCATCCAGTGCAAAACCGTATAAGTTT
>MU158951.1:433324-526247 GCA_015888305.1 Antheraea pernyi
ATATAAAGTAAATTTTCAAAAAAAAGTATTAACCGACTTCAATATCAGTCAAAAACCCATAAGGCACTAAAAAGCGGAAAATAAGTAGTTTATCAAAAATAAAACATATGAATATGTGTGCTACCTAGCGATGTATTGGAAGTCGGTGCCAACCAAATCGAAAACCATATCTATAGGTACAAAGTTTAAGTCCACTCTCGCGTCTCTGTAATACAAAAATTTTGGTTGGTACCGACTTCCAGTACATCTCTAGGTAGCACACATATTCATATGTTTTATTTTTGATAAACTATTTATTTTCCGCTTTTTAGTGCCTTATGGGTTTTTGATTGATATTGAAGTCGGTTAATACTTTTTTTTGAAAATTTACTTTATTAAGAGAAAATTTCTTTAGACGCGTTGAACGATTTAAATAAATGCTAGAGGAAAAACTTTTAAATTTGCGTTTTGGTCGTGTGATATACTACGGCCGGTTATATTCTATATATAGTATTTAAATATAACGTGGTATAGTGATAAAATAAATAATTACACACACATTTTAATTTTCGAGGTTATAAAACTCTTCAAGTAAATCAAACCCAGTTACAATCGTAAAAAGATTTTCTTTAATATGGCATATAACTATTAACTAATAGCACGGCACGTGATTTATCATATCACTTGTTATATATATCACAGGTATTTTCTATTCTTTTATAAATTAGATTTTATAAATTAGATTTAATGGTGATGATATATTTAAAAGTGATGCAAAAACGAAACACAAAACGTCAAAAAAGTTGGATCATAAAGTCTTATGTATTGAAGACAGAGAGACATACGGAGAATGCGGAGATACCATTTTTGAATTGAAACTTCTTTAGGCGCATGAGAGTAAAAATTTTACAGATGTAACGCCACGCAGGTATGCAACGGAAGTGACGTCATTTGCAGTAAACACAGATTTTTCATCTATTTTTCAAGTCTCGGAAATCTAAAGTTTTAGATTTGTATAAATATAAACAAGACTTATAAATTAGTTCGCCAAAGAAGTTTCACTTCTGACATGTGTACTTTGTATGCACGCACTTTTTTTATTGTTATTTATATATATATATAGATTAAGTAATCTGTATGATACGTTGATTATCATTTTGCCTAAGTTATACAACAATGAAATAAATCACTTTTTAGCCTGACTGTGATATATATAAAAATGTTATTCTTCGAAATTTTGTAGCAGAGCTTTCCCCTTAACATAAGTTTATCAACACATCCCACGCACATCTTGAATGGCTCGCCTTGTTCATATTGTATCTGTGTTTGTATTTATTCCCATCGCTTGTTTTATCCATTCGATATCTACTGTAAATTCGCTTTCATTTAACATGTCCATACCTTGTTCCGTTAACAGATAATTCGATAAATACCATGTTAGTTGTTCTTACAATACTTATCTGAATAGATGTTTAGGACTTTTTTGACACGCTAATTAAACTAAAGTTATAAGACGGATAATATAATATAATAAAAAATATACATATCACAAGCTATTGTTGGCGATTTTTTACGCATTCCAAAGATATTATTGGAGCAGTTTTTATTGAAATATATTCAGAATCAGAATTAATGTCTTTTATAGTAGCCAGTCTGTAACAAAATTTGCGGAAAATAATGATAAATGTATATACAGACAGAACTACGGATTTATTAACATATGTTATTATATTATTAATATTTGTAGTTTACAGGTTTTAGCTTTTGATCACAAGCTCACCTTTTTTTTATTAACGTGGGGAAATCCTTTATGGATACGCCACTCTCTCAGGGGAGAGAGTGGGTTATGTCCGACTCGCACGGGTTAAAACCCCACGGTGTACCGTCCGACGCATTGCAGGGGCGGCCAGGGTTCGAACCTGCTCTCTTCCTGAGAAACCGCCCCTGCGATCACAAGCTCACCTGACGTTAAATCACGATATGGTCTAGTATGGTAAACACGATAAACTCAGAGTGGATTCAGTGGACGGACTGTCAAGTGCAACTACCAAAATATACCAAGAGCTGCTTGGCGACAGATTGTTAACATGAGTGTGGTAGTTAGCCAGGCGGACTTAAAACAAGCCTTATGAGCTGCAGCTTTCGGTGAAAGAAAACACAATTATGAAACCACTCCATGGTGGTATGAGTTTTTTCTAAAGCCGCCTGAAGTTGTAAATCTATCGCCAAGCACCTGTGATGGTGTGTTCCAGCAGCTGCACTTAAAAGCCAGTCCCTTCTAGGTAAACCACATCGTCATTTACAATCAGATGAGATTGTGTTGAAATGCTAAAACCTTCTTCTTACCATTATCCTACCTAAGTAGGGTCGGTACAACATGTCTGTCATGTTGTGGTGTATGATTTGGTAATTTTTACGATCGGCCGCCTGCCTCACATCAACTATCCTTGGGATTATTTTGTTGTACCACTATATATTTACGGTTATTATATATAGTTGCTTAGTTTGATAGGATCTTTTAGTTTTACAATTTTTACAATTTATAGTTTCTAGTTGAGAGGCACTGTTACAGATCTTCAAGATATATGGTTTGTTTGCCATAATTTTATTTTTAGGTAACAGAAAACTAACAAACTTTAGACTGTTCCCGACGACTGCATTTTCGTTTTTTTTAAGGATTTTTAATTAATGTTTTAATTTTTTTAATGCTAAAAACTAAAAAGTATAAATAACTAAACGTAACATTGTTTTTTAATAATCAACTTCCTCACTAATCATCAAACTCTGTGTTACAAGAGATTATTCATGGATGTAATTGAACACAATCAGACACGAAATAATAATTTGTGAAAAACATAAATCCTGTAACATAAATTCCTGTGGAATTTGAATTATTAAAAACGCGTTTAAACTCTTGAGCTCTTATATAAACACTAAACATTAAATAGAACGCATCGACGGGTGTATTGGAGTTAGAATCATATTAACCAGATACTTATGTGAGTGCCTGTCAAATCATAACATTCATTTGAATGTCAGAAAACATTTCAACCGTATCATGAATGCTTTAATTCTGCAGCTGAATTCTGAAAGCTCTAGTCTATAAACGAGTCTTTTGTATTTCATATCTCTAAGTAAGTTGTAACCACGCAAATCTATACATACAAATAAAACTGTCATATACACTAGCTCTATATATTATCAGTTATAATATTAGAATTTAGCTTCGTCTTTCCTTTCCTTCAATTATTACATAGCTACTGATCTTTTACAAAATGTTGTGTTTTCTTTTTTTAACTCCTGATTTTTTGCCTATTTTTACATTTACTTATAAAACAATACACTGGCAGATGCGTCAATCACGCCTTGCGATAACCAAGAAAAAATATATTGCTCGATAGCGTTTGAACCGATTTTAACAATCTTAGAGGACGATAGAGAACTTTTTAGAGTAATAAGCAAGTGACATATCATAACGCTTGACATGGAGGTTAAGCAGTTATGATAAATATGAATAGAGTTAACATAAGTTAATTATATCGGTTAATAACAAAATTGCAGTTTAAAAAAGACAAACTACAATGACTACAGTTGGAACACAGAGTCTCTTAAAACTTTAATTACTTGTTAAAAATAAATTAAGGTAATGATTAGAAAATGATTTAGAAACAATAAAAATGTGATGGAAATATTCCAGTAGTTTCTACATGATACCCTGTGCGATCAAACAGATCGCTGTTAATATATTTATATAGATTATATTAAAAGTCTTGATCATTAGCTAGTGTTACTTTAATTTAAACGTTTTATGATATATACCAACCCGGGTGTAATAAGTCGATTTGACATAAGCTTTCGATTGAGTTGCCTATAAATTTATAACACAGTACCGAGTTCCCAGCATAAAAGGGTTAACATCAGTAAAATTCATCTATAATTTACGACGTAATATTTCAATACATTACGTACGTAACCGTTTTTTGTAATGATTTACGCGTAGGGTGTACCTCAGGGTCGTGCTTTCGATCCCATGTTTTTACAATTACACGTTCTTAAATAGAAATGATTAATGGGAATATTTTCTAATGTGATGATTATTTTAATTGGTTCTGATGATGTAATAATTTATGTGAGATGGGTTATAATTAAATTACAGTTTAATTAATGTGTAGAGAGATCGTTATCTGAAGATTACCGTGTTGTAACGCTCTTTTAAATTATTTTTATAAAATGAAAAGATTTAAGTTTATGTTTTTTAGTAAATAAACCTAAAAAAATACATAAACGAGTTTAATATAGTCGAGGCAGTCATAAGGACTGAACGCCGGGGGCCCACCTCCCTTTCCCTTTCCCTCTCCCCTTCCTCCCTCCAAACACAGGCTGGCAACACACTTGCGACTCCTTTGGTGTTGCAAGTGTCTATGGACGGTGGTGATCACTTAACATCAGGTGAGCCATCTGTTCGTTTGCCACCTATGACATAAAAAAAAAAAAAAATATTAAACAGCTCAACGCTCCCTTCAAAAATCTTTCTCCTATGTCTGTACTGTATTCTGAAAATCTACATTAAAATGACTCAAGCCACAAGCGAAGCTAAGTAAATTATAAAGTTTGCGTGATCCGTTTCCACTGGGAGTAAGTTCATGGACGGTTTTGTTCTCTCGGAGGTATAGTAATGGACAGTCTCCATTTCAACCAAGTTGTAAAATATGTTACTTAAGTATGTATACCAGGTGAAAGGTTAACTACACTCACAGTATTCTAGGATATAATACTTCATGGTCACATTTAACATATAAAATAATAATATCAAAACAAATATTAATAAACAACAAAGAGAACCTAAGTTAAAGTTTGTTCTAAGACTTTTAAAAGTATAAACACAATCGTAATAAGCCTAGATGCAGTGACTGTTGCCCAAAACTGTAAAAGGGCAATAAGCTCTTTTGTTTTGTTCACATTTAAGCGAAAGTGAAATCACCCGACCGTCATTGACACTTTACTTTAACATAGAAGCGTAGAGGATTGGGTATAATTTTTGTATTTTTCTAGATAATTAATATTATTTCCTATTTTTTTAAATTTATTTAGGACGAGAATCGAGTGCAGACCATCTTCCATAAATCTTGCTACTGGTTTTTTGAGCCTGTGTATAATATACTAGCTGTACTCACAGCTTCAACACGCATTTGTTGTAACAAATAATCGATTAATGTACTAATTTTCATGATGATAGGTTGAAAGCTAGTAACATCGTCATCATCTTCTTACCTTATCTCCCCTAAATAGGGCTAGCACAACACGTTTGTCATTGTGCATGATTTGGCTAAAGTTTTACGGTCGGCCGCCTGCCTGTCATCAACCCTCCTTGGGATTGTTTTGTTGTACCACTATACGTTTATGGTTATCACAAGACATTATAAGACAAAGTCCTCTGCCACGTCTGTTTGTCTGTTCGCGACAAACTCAAAAACTACTTAACGGATTCTCATGCGGTTTTCACCAGCGTAATCACTTTATCGATTACGAGGACAGTTAAGGTATGTAATTTTTTTATTATCAGGGCGGGCCAACGTCCGCCGGTTCCTCTAGTTATATGTAATTACGAGGTCTGGTAGGTGCATCTTTTAACTTTACAATTTTTCTGTAGGCTTTAGCTTTGGTATGCTATTAATAGTTTGTTTGAGCAGCACTACCGTTTGGTTTAAAAACGAAGTTGTTTAAGCTATATATGGTTTGCTTACTATATTGTCATTTTTAGGTAACAGAAAACTAGCCAACTTTAGACTGTTCCGGCCGACTGCCTTTCCACTTTTCTCATACAATTTTTTTTGGTTATTACTCTCTAGTTTCTATTTATGCTGGCGACTGTTATAACAGATTTCAACAGCGCGGCTTATGTATCGCGTAAACCGGTGTATATAGACTTGAATTAATAAAGTTGGTATCTTGAAAGTTAGTAAAATACATTTATAGTATATACATATGATAAAAATGGAAATCTAACATGTCAGTACTTTTAGATTATTGTAAAAAAAATTGTTGCAGGTGGTTAAGGAGAAGTAATAAAATACATTTCAATCAATTTTAGAAATGTCTGTCTGTCTGTTTATATGAACACACACAACTGAAAAAATACTGGATTCACAATAAACCCTCATTATTGACAATAAAGAAAAACGTAAAGCATATCCTCGGGAGTAACTTAATGTTCGTTTCATTAAAATCGGTTCACTCTATCAAAAGTTATTGTGGTTTTAATGACGACGCGACTTAAGTACGAAAGAAAAGTAGATAAGTTAATTGATCTAATACATTCAGATAACTTTATTGATCGCTATGTGTCTGTCTGTCTGTTTGTATGAAAAAGCATTACTGTCAAAAGACTACATTAATGACAAAACCAGCGAAGTTGCATCTAAGACAACAGCCCAAACCGAGGTTCCGCCACTCTGACAACCTTGAGCTTCTTGCCAAGCGTGAAGCTGTGAAGCCTCCTCAGGCCAATAGCGTAGTCAGTTCGAAAAAAAAGATAAACTCTCTTCAAAAATCATAAAGCATATCTTCAAGTAACATTTAGGCTTTGTTACATTAAAATCGGTTCGGTATATCTAAAGTTATTACACTTTTAATGACGACGCGACTTAAATACGAAAGAAAATTGATAAGTAAATGGACTTAATATATTCAGATTATATTACTAATCTTTTCTTTTTTTTTTATTGTACCACAGCGAAGTAACTGCACTGTGCCTGATGGTGAGCACAGTACAATCCAAAAACAACGGCGACCACCGAGAGATGCGTTATCCCTCGCCGGTCGCCGCTGTCATTCCGGCCTGCGTGAGCGAACAACCTCCGTCCGTGACCAGAGGTTACCAGTGTTAATCATCTCACTGGTACTCGAGCAACGGCGAAAGTCATTCGCTACTGGATATGCATGAACTGATCCCGAAACGCGACACGCAAAAACGAATCACTATTACGAGCTTTTTCGCTACGTGGTCGCGACCCAGTCGGTCTTTAAAACCCTACCACCCCGCTGTCGCCATTGCCTAGTTCGTTACTCAGCAGGGTGCACCACGTGCAGGTAAGGTTGACTTGGGTATCTCAAGCTTAATATGGTATGCGACACCACTTACACCCCTAATAATCGTTGTTATTCACGTGGACGAAGTCGTGGGCTCAGTTAGTTACTAATATATGCGGATATTAAAAAAACTCTCAATTATGATGTTTGCGACAACTTAAACACCCAAAGAAACCGGTTAGTTAACAAATCAATTATACAAATACTATAGCAATTAATCATAAGACAAACACGATCCGAAGTTCCATTTCACACAGTTCTATCACGTTTCATATATAAATGTTTGCATTATAATTCCAATAGACGTGTTTGTGTAACCTGCTTAGAAATGACCGGGCTGTCGAATGGAATTTGTTGTTCATATGACGTTTAACTTTAGGCGAGACTGTAGTCTAACACTAAAATCTATAAAGGATAAAAAACTAAATTCGACACAACATAAGTCTAATGTTTGAAACATATAACACTAAAAAAGTGGCTAATTAAAACAAAAATAGTGCGTTTAGCCGTTACACGCGATTGAAGTAAAACTTCTTTGGTGTTATAAAAGTAGCCGATAGATGGCACTACAAATAAGGAAGCATTGATTTAATTTGTTACTTACATTTAAATCAAATGGCATCACGGTCGCGCGCCCATATATACATAATTAATTCTATTGTATGATTTTTATTATTATTCAATTTAATATTTTATATTAATTTTTTCGAAAATTTTTAGTTGATTTGTTTATAAACTATATATTGACAAAATCAAAAATATTTATAAATCGAATGGTACAGAAACGTGACGCCATATTGCCGTAACAGATTTCCGTTGCATTGTCGTCCAGTTACCTCATAGTCGTGCATAAAAACGTGTATATATAGATATATAACCTTCCTCGATAAATAACATTTCTAACACTGAAATAATTTCTCAAATCGGTTCCGTAGTTCCTGAGATTAGCGCGTTCAAGGAAACAAACTGGTCAGCTTTATAATATTAGTATAAATGAATTCCCGTAGTATAAATACTTAACTATACATTTACTAATTTTAGTATACTACTAGAACCCAGACAAACACTTATACATACTTACACATACACAAATACATACCTACCTTACATTTAATTTGTAACGAAAATTTGTCCCTGCCGTGCGATAAGAATTTTCACTTCAAAAACATCACTAATAGTTAGATAATCTCATTATTTTATTATCTAATGTTACTGTAATGAGATACATTAAGTTACTCAAAGACCGAATACTTAATGTTATACTAGAGTACATCCCTAGCCGTCAGTGATAGAACGCACGACACTGGATAGTGTAAATATTTGAAAAGCAGTGACGGGACACGTGTCGATAAATAAATCGTTATCGATAGTATTTATTTAGCGATAAATATTTGTGATTGATAAATTTTTACGGTCTTCTCTCATTATCAGTGGTGTTTATAGGTTATAAATAATTTAAAGAGTTTTTGGCGGGATCTTGGAACTTCATGTAGTGGTTTTTATATTGTATTCATAATCTTGTGTTATTAAGCTATATATTTTGTAATATTGGTGGTATTTTACGTCATATACTTTGGTTGTTGTGTACAACTGTAGCGGATGGGACGTAATATCACGAAGCATGGATTTAAGTTTGAAACTGAAGAGTTCTAACAAGACGGCCACCATCATGTTAGTTCATATTATTAAGAAACTTGTAATATAATTACCTATTCGACAATGGCAGTAATAATCTACTAGAAGATTGATTGCCAATAATAAAATAAATAATTACATAGATTATTAACATAAGTAAGCTGTCACTGTACTAGAAATGTTCCCTGTAACGCTACGATGTAAGTCAATTTTTGCTGAGGTATACTCATTCTTTTCAACAATCGACACAATTCGATGCTGAGTCCAATGACCTCATTGTAGAATAGCGTCTAATAATCTCGGTCAGATCTCTAGTATAATAAGATAAGATACCATAATCTTTCTAATCTCTACTACGGATTGCAGATATACCAGTATTTTAAAATAAAAATGATATATTTTGTATCAAATGTAAGTAAATAAGGACAGCTTTAAGACAAGAATGTTCTTTTGTTGTTGCTTGCTAGAGAAATGTTATTATAAAAGATAAGTCTAAAATCCTGCAGCGTGACTATTTAAGTATAGTATTACTAGCTGACCAGGCCCAGCGTGTATATTGTTCAGTTATTAAAAAATACATTCAAAGTTAAAACGTGGCATCTATGAGATATACATAACAGTCCTACAGTTTTCTGTCAACAAACTTATTTAAAGCGCCTTCTGTTCGAGACCGTTGAAACTTACCGTTTTATTTATGTTTATTTCTAACGAATTAACTCAAAAACTAATGCACCGATTTGAAAAATCGAGACACCATTAAAATGCTCCATTATCTCTGAGTAATATATTTATTAATAAAAGACAATAGGGAACTCTACTAAAACTTCAATAATATAGCCCAAGGTGTTAAAAATCAGCCATAAAATGTCTCGGCAACTACTGATGATAGAACAAAAAAATGTTGTACAATATTAAAGAACATATCAATATTTACAAAATGTCATGTTTTATTGACCACATTGTCATTTAGCATCAGATGAAATTGTGCTCAAATGCTGAAGTCAATAGCCTATATATCATGACGCTAAGACCAATAGGAGCGGCGGACAAATGAACAATGTTCCAAAATCGGGGTTAACGTAAGAATTACTTAAAAATATATTCACCTTCTACGTAAACGAGGTTTTTTTTTTATATCATAGGGGGCAAACGAGCAGGTGGGTCACCTGATGTTAAGTGATCCCCACCGTCCATGGACACTAACAACAACAGAGGAGTCGCAGGTGCGTTGCCAACCTTTGGGGGGAAGGGATTAGGGGAGGTAGAGGGAGAGGAGGAGAGGGGAGGTGGGCCTCCGGCGCTGTCACTGACCGAATGAAACGCAACAATGCAAGCACCGTTACTTCACATCGGTTTTCTATGAGAGGGTGGTAGTACCCCGGGCGAGCCGACCCATTCATGCTGAAACCAGTAATAGTTTCAGCGTGGCTCTACCTATTATAGATATCTCACTATATCTTTTTACATTTAATTTTTTTTTTTCATATCATAGGAAGCAAACGGACAGGTGGGTCACCTGGTGTTAAGTGATCACCACCGTCCATAAACACTTGTAACACCAGGGGAGTCGCAAGTGTGTTGCCGATCTGTGTTTGGGAGAGGGGGAGGGCAGAGAGGAGGTGGGTATCCCGCTGTTGTTGACAGAAATGCCGACCAAAACTTGACCATTTCATATATACCTTTGTATTAATTCTTATCCAAATAAATTATTTAGTATTTTAATGATCGTTTCAATGAATTATTCATGTCGGACATTATATTCAAAAGATATTACGAATTTTAAAACGTTAATCTAAACAAAATATTAATAGAAAAGTAAACGCAAACGTTCGCAGCATTAAACGCGCCAAGAGAGAGGCAAAAATGTTTAAAAACTAACCAAACCCGTGCAAAACCGGGACGGGTCGCTAGTACGTTATATAGATATTGTATGTCCGCACATTCGAAATTCGTTATATATGAACGAATATTTCACAATTCACGGCATGTTTCGAAGAATTGTTCAACATTATGCCTGTAGCTGCTTTCCAGCATCGCGCCGCTCGCCATAGGCAGGGAATCCATCCTCGTACATTGGAACCGAAATGGTCTCGGACGGTCCGGTTCCAGAGGGGTTTCCTGTCACAAACGCTCCGATTGTGGAATGAGCTACCTACTGAGGTTTTTACTGGGGACTACAGTATGGAGTGCTTCAAGGGGAAAATAAATAGGTTATTTAAGGGTCGGCAACGCGCATGTAACACCTCTGATTTTACAAGCGTCCATAGGCTGCGGTGACCGCTTTACATCAGGCGGCCCACATGCTTGTTTGCTACCGTTGTGGTATAAAAAAAACGTGTATAAATTGAGGTTAATTTATTAATTTAAATGAGACTGTCTTCTCCTTTATGTTGTTTTGACACTGCAGAAGCATTTGCCAGTGTCAATGGATGAGACTGTAAAATATCAAAGAATTTAAAATACACACCATTAAAACAATAGGTGTATATAATAGGTGTATGTAATATACAGGAGTTAATTTTAGCCACCGTATAACTTCAGATGAAGAGTGGTGGCCGGCCGAGCCACTCCAAGTACTCCAACACCGGGATCGATATGTCAATATTTGTGTAACTAGTGCTGGTATTAAATTTAAATACATCGATGTATTGTTTTCTCTCCTATTGTTACTTTTGGTCGAATTTCTACATTTATCTTTACTAATATTATAAAGAGGTAAAGTTTGTGACGTTGTGAGTTTGTGGCGTTGTAAGGGGTAATCTCAGTAACTACTGGTCCGATTTGAATAATTCAGTGTCATATAGCTCATTCATCGGGAATGGTTATAGGCTATATATCATCACGCTATGGCCAATAGGAGCGGAGCACAGATGAAAAATGTTTTGAAATCGGGGCTTTTTTTCCTTTTGAGAGCTTCCGCTGCGTCTTAGCCCAAAATAACTATTCCACGGGTGCGAAGTCGCGGGCAGAAGCTATTAACTAATTATATTATCTATAATCTATACTAATATTATAAAGAGGTAAAGTTTGTGAGGTTGTAGGGGGTAATATCTTGGGAGTCGGAGAAAAATGGTCGAACGAAAACGTTTCTTACGAACGCTGCCTTAATTATGAGATATATATGATTGAGTTCTAGAGAAAAGTTGTAGCTTGATAATACCTATTACCGCCCAACGAAGTGGGCACGGGTCGGCTAGTTTATTTATAAAGAGAATTTACTTATTTATTTATATATATTTATTTATTTATACATTATTTATTTATTTATTTATACATTATGCGTTAAATTCGCAATGGCGGACTTAATGCCGAAGGCACTCTCTACCAGTCAACCATTAGGTGATGCAGAGATTAATGTTGGTAGGTTTAAAAGGAGAAGTTTTTATAAAATTATGTTTAACCTATTTAATATAACAATATATCAATAAAATATCAACACCGATATACTACATATATACAATACATACATATAACAACATCATACATAAATAAAAGTATAATAAGTCAACATCAAGTACTAAATACAGCATTGACCAGATAATTCTGCTAACTGAGACTGGTAAAGCCGACGTACCCTGACTTTAAAACTGAAACGGTTAGATGACATCCTGATTTCACAAGGAAGCGCTTTCCATAGGAGAATAGATTGGATAAAGAAAGAGGAATGTACAAGACAGGAAGTATGGACAGGACAGCAAAGAATAAGATTATTAGAAGAGCGAAGGTTAAGGTTCTGATTAGAGCATAAAAACTGAAAATGTGGAGTTAAGCACACATCCCCATAGTCAATTATAGGAAATATTATAGATTGTGCACTAGCATGAGTTTCGTTTTAACTGGGAGAAATTTTTTCAGACGATAAAACGACTTTAGAGTACCGATCACTTTCTGACTAACCTTGGAAATATGAGTTCTCCAATCCAATGTGGCATCATATATAGCTACTATCGGTCCCTGCGGACGTTGTCCTGCTTTGATAGTTTAAAAAAAAATCGAAAAACCAACCGCAGCGGCACCTACCGGGTCCAATTGTCAATCTAAACCATTCTCGGATCCACTGGAACACGCACACTAAATTTTATCAAAATCGGTCCAGCCGTTTAGTAGGAGTTCAGTGACGTACAGAAATCGAAAAAATCGAAAGAGTTTGAAAAAAAAGGAAAAATACCATGGTAACCTTTAAAAACATTTCTTGATTTCTTTAATAGGGCAAAGTTATCCAAATACATAATGTAATCTATCTTTCCTGAACAGTTACCGCATCGCGTAGTGGTTTATCTCTGTAATAGAGGTTGGAAGTAGAGCATTAAAAATATTATGAAAGCCGTAATTTTACAAAAAATTAAACGCTGTTCGATTTTTCTAATGAAAATCAATAGAAATACATAAATGAATTGGAGTTATAGTTTAAGAGTAAATTGAATAAAACTGTTTTCAATGTAAATTATTTTTTTATATTGTAGCACGGCAAAATGACCGTACTGTGCTTGGTGTAAGCACAGTACAAATAAAATCAAAAAAACTTTATTCAGTTTAGGCCCTAATAAGGCACTTATGAAAGTCAAAGACTACCACCGGTTCAGAAAACAACCCAGTCATCGAGAAGAACTAGCAAGAAACTCAATCGGGTACATTTTTTTAACATATATTTTCAATACATCATACAATAGCTTTTAGTGGATGCACAGAGAGGAGTCAATTCCAGACACACTATCATTCACATACTGATCCATTCTATAATATCCTTTTGAAACTAAAACTCGTTTGACAAGGCGCTTAAATTTACAGTCCTGCAAATCGGTAACATGCTTTGGGACTTTATTGTAGAACCTAACACTATTACCTAAAAAACTATGATTGGTTTTGCTAAGTTTGAAACCTGGGACCACCAGTTTATTATAGTGTCTAGTATTTAGATTATGCCGGTGTTTTACTAAATTATAAATAGTACAATCCAAAAACAATGACGACCACCGAGAGATATGCAATCCATCCCCGACCGCCGCTGTCATGCCAGCCTGCGTAAATATCTCTTCACGTTGCGCTTGAAATACTCCATCGCATTGGAAGGAGGAAACACATTGGCCGGAAACTTGTTCCACAGTTTCACGGTACGGCAAAGACAAGACGTTGCAAACTTTTTAGTTCGTGTCTAGATAGTATTCAGGAGTAACTTTGTAAAACTAAGAAAATCTCGTGATTTTCATTGGTTTTCGTTCTGAAAATTTTACAAGAGTATCTTACCATTATATGCCACATGTACCCATTTTTGCACTTTTTGAGATACAAAAATTCATGAATTTACATCTTTCGAAAATTAGCGTGCCCAAAAAAGAAGTGGCAAAAAAGGCCTACCTATAGGTATTTGAAGATTTTACGGTTATTTTAGGGTTACGACTTTTGAGCGCGAAATGAGTGATGTACACTTGGATTTTTGGACTTGGACGTTTATTTCTATGACAATATTTTTAAAGTGAATACTTCTATAGACGCGTTGACATGCTAGTCAGCGTGATCGACCGTATTGCACTTGTGCGAGTAATATAGCAGCCTAATATTGATATATTGTATAGAGATTGTGCAGCCAGCCCATCATATGTTTGATGAATTGTATAAAAGTATATAATTATTATTCGGAGCGCCAATAATTTCAATTTACAAATTATAACATTTAAATAATTCACACCATAATTAATTTAAGAATTAAAGAGAGAACACAGTTATTTCATTGTTTTGAGTATTCACTTCTTACTGCCGCCACTTTTTTTTATATCAAGACAGGACATCGTCCGCCAGGCCCGCTAGTTGTACTGTAAAATAACGGTCAGTTTAAAAAGAACAGTCCAGGCGAAACCGTTGGCGCATGCTAGTAGTTTTATAAACAAAACAAGACACATTGAAACATGGTTCATAGTGAGTTAATTTGAAATACACTCGTGTTTGAAATGACATGTAGTGGTGCGCTGACGAGACGCGACCGACCGGTCGGTCCTTCACTAGGATCAATATGCCAATATTGACACTACTAGGGATGTGCGTACTACCGTTTATCGATATTTCAAACGAATTCCATATTTAACTAGAAGTAATACATTTGAACGTTTATTATGTACTAGTGACCCACCCCAGCTTCGCACGGGTGCAATGTAGACATCCATTTTAATGAAATACTGTTAGGGGCAGTTTTGATCTACATGACATCTACAACGTATGTAATGTATTTAATTGGATAAGGAATAATACTGTATTGTATAAAATAGTTTGGTAAATAAAACAAAATTATTTTTGTATAAAGATAAAAATGGTTACTGTGGGTTATCCTTTAGAAATAAATATATATCATCGTGGACTTTTTTTATCGATCTTTGAATTTTTCGTTTTGATCTTTGAAATCGTAGAACTTTTCGGCTTTTCTCTACTATAATATATATATTTTATAATTATATACTTCCTCTTGAATCACTATATCTATAGCTGAAAACTGTATTAAAATCCGTTGAGTTTAAAAGGTCTAATGGAACAGGCAGCGGAAGCGACTTCATTTTATATAATGTAAAGATCCATGCCAAATAAAATACTCATTAATATCAAATGACGTTTTTTTATTAAAGCCCAAATGGCTAGCTGCAGTTGAAAATAAAAAATGTTGGCATTATAAATATTTTATTATTTAGTGAGATTTGCTCTTTTTTTACTTCAATAGCAATAATTCACTGTTTACATAAGTTACAATAATGAATTATATCATCATAAAATCTACCCAAAACCGACATTGGTTTCAAATTATTAGCCGCTCGTGTTTTTATACCCAAGAGGCCTTTATAAAAAACGATATTTTGCAAAAAATTTCAATTTTCAAAATTTTCTCTAATATATAATAGCTAGTCATACTATTTACTGCATATCTATTAGGATAGTTAGTGTTTAATAATAGAACAGCAAAAAGCCGATGGAATTCAGTGATTTGTGGTTTAGTGTACAAGTATTTAAAACAAAGTAAAAATTTGTAAAATTTTAATTTAAAAATATCACATCTTAGCAATTCGCTAGGATATATTTAATTTTTCATTTTTTTCTGAACTGCCATAAGTTCCGCCATAACCAATTTCAAGACTATCCATTCATTACCGGACCTACTATATAAAATAATAAATAATTAAAATAACGTATTTTCTAGATTTAGCATGTTTTACCATCTCAAGCCGCATTGTAATTTAACATTCGTTGTAATAATAAATTGTAACTTGAGTGACAACTCTATTTCCATGGGACTACTCTAGTGATAATCTCTATAAGTTAGTTGTCAATGGTTAACTCTTGTGAATAAAGTGCTACGTGTTTTATGATATATTTCTTTCTCTCTCTTTATTTCTGATAAATTGCAACAACGTAAAATTGTAGTCAAACGTTATAACTTGAAGTTACAAATATTAACATGTCTGCATAGTGTAACTCGAAAAACCATATTTATCTTACATTTTATGCGAGCGATGCTATGGATGAATTACTAGTATAGCTTTTTAACAAGCAACCATTGTCGTGTAATGTAGGTAATGCTATCACTAGTTTCTTGCGATCGTTTCAATGAACTAACAAGATGGTGGCCCTCTTGTTAGAACTTTCAAGGGAGTTTTTGTGGCAAGTCAGAATCCATGGTCCGTGGTATTATTTCCCATCCACTTCACTTCTGCACAATAACCGAACTATATTACATAAAACACCACCAATATAACAAAATATAAAGTCAAAAAGCACAAGATTATGAATGAAATATAAAATCCACAACATAACATTCTAAGGTTCTGCCAATAACTCTACTAATAAAGTTATAAAATAATGTGATTATCGATAAGGGTTGTCGATAAAACAGTAATCACTACTGGTGAGAAAGACCAATATGGGCGACGTGAGACAAAAGTTAACGAGCAGAGACAACATTGCATACTTATGGGGTAATTTCTTTTATTTTTTCACAACTCTATGGTTTCTAATGTGAGATGACATTAGGAAGGGAAAATAAATATTTTTTTTTAGAATAAGAAACATTCATTAATTTCGTGAGAATATTTTTTTGAATTGAAAACTTCTTTAGCCCCGTGATGCGGTATTTTGACAAGAGATAAATTTGTAATTTCGCGTCATGACATGCTACGTCAACATGACAGACCGTATAGCGCTTGCGTCAGACTAGCGACGCGTAATATAGGGGTGTGTGTGTACATGTGATATTGATACTTTGCAGCTCATCATGTTTTTTTTATTTTTTTCGAACTGACTACGCTATTGACCTAGCAACAGCTTCACCAGGTCTACTAAGGCGAGCGCTTAAGGCACTCAACCGATTTTATTTTGACAACTAGCTCAAGCGTGCGCGGCACACCTCGGCTTTGGCTGTTGCCTGATACATGCAATTCGCGACCTATCTGAGCTAACCTAAGCTTAGCTACATAGTCATACTTATATGAGTTATTGAAACATATATGTGTACCAAGCATACATACCTCAACAACTCTCATATGTATTTTGTGTTGAATAATTTTTCTAAACTGTTACAGTTCCATAAGGGAAAAACAAAAATAATAACCCTTCCAGTTTCATGTGTAAGCATGTGTGCGTGCACGTGCGTGGAGGTGATATGTGTTATGTTGTCGCAGTGTTGTAAGATTTTGTGTCACTGTATCGCGCGAGCACCGTACTCAAATGCTCCACGCCGAGGGAACGGACCTACCTGATCATCATGCGTTTGACTGATTAATAGACTTTATAAAAATTTATATAATTATTGCTCCGAGTGCCAATGGATATAAAACCCACAATAATGTTAATAATTTCAATAAGCAAATTCTGGAATTTAAATATTATCATTCATACTTTATTATATTGGTTAATTAATACTTCAAGTAACAAAATTGCAACAAATTTTCTCTACCTACCTGAAAAACTGAAGCGGTAATGGATTCTTGTGTGACGACATCGTATAGTAATAACCAGGATATAAATTATTTTCTTATTTTTAAAATTCAAAGCACGTTCTCTGTGTTCTTTACAGTTGACTGACTAATGACGTCACGAACCAAAGCAACATAGCGGCTTACGTTTTCTTGCGGAAAAATGTAAAATAGGAATACCCTTCAAAAATTTTACAAATTTCATAAAATCTTAATAAAACTAACTTAATACCTTATTATTCAATTTAAAACGTTCATTTCGAAAGGTACGTAAAGGGGATCACGCTTTTTTACTTACGTGACGATTTCTACTATGAGTTAACCTCTATTGCAAGTCGCGTTAAGGAACTTCGTTGGACAAAGTTACAGTTGTTTAATATTATCTATACTAATATTATAAAGAGGTAAAGTTTGTGTCGTAGTCCGGTGAAGCTGTTAAGACCTTGCTTGGTCAATAGCGTAGTCAGTTCGAAAAAAAAAAGTGCGTGCGTACAAAGTACACATGTTAGAAGTGAAACTTCTTTGGCGAACTAATTTATAAGTCTTATACAAACAAGAAAAAAAAAGAATAATTTTTTTTTTTATTTATTTAATCTGCGTTTACTGCAAATGACGTCACTTCCGTTGCATACCTGCGTGACATTACATCTGTAAATATTTTACCCTCATGCGCCTAAAGTTTCACTTAAAAAAAAAGGTAAAGTTTGTGAGTTTGTGACGTTGTAGGGGCAATCTCAATAACTACTGATCCAATTTGAAAAATTCGTTTAATGTTATATAGCTCATTTATCGAGGATGTAAAAAAAAACTGTCTTGAAATATATATTTTTTGGTGACTAATTTTCTTGTTGATTGTTACTGCCATTGTCGAGTAGGTAGCGAGTAGCTCCTTTCCACAATCGCACCGCTCGTCATCGGCTGGGACTTCATCTAATTGGAACCGAAATGGTCTCGGACGGCCCGGTTCCAGAGGGGTTTCCTGTCACGAACGCTCCGATTATGGAATGAGCTTCCTGCTGAGGTTTTTTCTTGGGACTATAGTTTATAGTACTTCAAGAAGAAACTACATAGGTTATTTAAGGGCCGGCAACGCGAATGTAACACCTCTGATGTTGCAAGCGTACATAGGCTGCGGTGATTGCTTAACATCAGGCGGCCCGCATGCTTGCTTGATACCGTCGTCATGTAAAAAAAACGGTAACGATATTACAAGTTTCTTGTGATCATATCATTTAACAAAAAATTGGTGGCCGTTTTGTTAAAATTTTCCAGGGAGTTTTTGTGGCAAGTCAGAATTATGGTGGTGTATAGTGGTGTTATTAAGTGAATGGCACTTCGCTTGCGGAGTAACAAAGTATATTACGTAAAACACCATCAATATTACAAAATATAGAGTCTAATAACACAAGATTTTGAATACAATATAAAGCCACCATATGACATACCAAGATTCCGCCAAAAACTCAATTTATAAATATAATCTATATATTAATACGTGAAGCCTAATCTTTGTATCCCTTTTTGAGAGAAATGCGCGAACGGATGAACGTGAAACTTGGCATAGTTAAATTTTATATTGAGGAGAAGTGCAGAAAGTTATTTTTTTTATATAAAACGCATTACAAGTACATTACATTAATTAAAATATGCATTACTCACACTACTGCTTCAATTTTACACAACATATACACGCATGTAAATAAAAAAGACATTTTGACAATCATGGTCTATAATGGACTTCAAAAAAGGTTGTAAAGGAGGTTGCTATGCTCGACTGTATGTATTATTTTACTCTTACGTTCCAATTACCCTTTTTCATTCTACATTCAACAATGATATTAATCCTAATAAAATTCAAACTTTAAAAAATCTATGAACTATGGTCGAATGTCGACCATTGGGCGCCCACTAGTATTATTTAATTGGATAAGCAAAATTCATTATTCTTATTATATTACAAACTAGCTGTGACCGCAACTTCGTCTGCGTGGAACCTGATGTACAAAACAGTGACGAATAAAGTCATCCGAATGTATTAAGTGTAATTACTATCTACTTTTCTCCTGTACTTAAGTCGCATCGTCATTAAAATTATATTTTTTAAATAACCTTATTTAAATAACCTTTGATAGAGCGAAGCAATTTTAATGAAATGAAGACTACATTTTACTCGAAGACATGCCTTATGTTTTAATATGTTTTATCGAAACGAAACGAAAATGTTTTATCGTAGACGCAGTATTTTAGCAGTGTTACGTGTCTAAACAAACTACTTATTCCTAGACACCTGCATTATTTTTTTTACTAAAATCTAAAAAGTACATACCCGTCAGATTTATATTCTTATTATATGTATAGATGACAATCGTTTCGGTACTCGATAATGAGTTCTCGATATCGATGTCTGTATACACCTCATCCCTAATTCATAATATCGTCGACGTGCAAGAATTCCCATTCTCACGTAATCCCGTAAATTGGCGCATTCAGTTGTGACGTTTATTAGGAAATATGGCGGAATTAAAGATGGCGGCGGACGGGTGTGGCTACGAAAGCATTTACACACACCTTTAGAAAAGTTATAAAGCAATATATTTCCTTTCCTACGCTGAAAGCCAAAGTTTTCAATAAAAATTGTCTACTCATTATTTTTTAAGGGAAAAGTTAGTCGATACTTTTTTGCTAGGAGATAAAAGTATGATTTGGTATCAGCGACATGCTTATAGCAAGACCGATCGTATTGCGCTTCCGCGGCTTGCGACTAACTAGCAACGCCTAATATAGGGGCCTGTGTACATCTAATATTTTGTATTTAGCTTGTGTAGTATTGTTTAATTAATATAAACTGCATAAAAATGTGTATAATTATTGCTCCGGTGCCAATAGATGTGAAAATCACACTAATGTTAATAATTTCAATATATAACTTATGAAATTTAAGTATTTTTATTGAGACTATACTTAATATAAAAATTTAGTAGAGAACAAAGTTATTCAATTGTTTTGAGTTTTCACTTCCGTCGGCAGTCCTTATGACTGACTCGACATTTTTTTTAAATACAAACGCGTCACTACTAGATAGTTCTTAAGCAAAATCTTAATTACATGTAGACTGAATAATAGTCTGATAAGTTCAATATCTGTCAGTAAAAGTTAAAAACAACAACCACTTCCATTTTATTTACATGTAGAAATAAACCCGCGAGCGTAGGGATTTCCCATTAACAACATATAATGAATCATTCTATTTTTAACACCCCATTGAACTAGCTTAGGGGTTGAATTAAAAATTATACTATTGCTCAACTATTTCGTATAAAAATATATCCAGTACAAACTATTATGCTTCTAGACACAACAATTCAATAGTTCGTAAGCCATATAGTATATATGTAGTAGCTGTGCCCACGACTTCGTCCGTGTGAAACCTTACGTAAAAGAACTTTTTTTTCGAACTGACTACGCTATTGGTCTACTAAGGCATTACATTAACAGCTTCACCGGAATACTAATACGTAAAAGAACAGTGATTAATAAAAAAATTACAAATAAAATTAAACCGCCTTCGATATACCATAAAACCAATAAGACACTAAAAATCGAAAAATAACTAAATTATTAAATTATTCAAATTAATTATCAAAATTAAACATATTGATATTTGCGCTACCTAATAATATATTTGAAGTCGATGACAACGTTAATATAATAATTTAGTTATTTTTCGCTTTTTCGTGCCTTATTGGTTTTGACGTGAATACGTCTTTAAATTTGCAACCATAAAGAAGCAATCCAAAATACATTGGGTAACAAAATCGGGGGATACAGTTAGGCAAAGATTCGAATCTATTCTCTACATCCAAAACTAAATTATACCACTGTATAGCTAAAAGATCAAATAATTTATTACGCTAAATCAGAACTGTAATACATCTCATACGGCGTGAGAGGAAGCGCCGGCATTTGAGGTAATTCTGCTGCGTTTTGAGATTTCAATTTAGTATAACTTGCGACGCGGTGAAGCTACGACGTTTGTTCAAGTTTCCATCTACAGCTCTTGTCAAAGTCTATCGATTATATATAAAACTTTAGTGTAAAATCGTGACTGTGTATATAATAAGGGGTTAAAATAAAAATAAAATATCATAAAAATATATAATGTCGGCCTATACGCGTCGAAAAGCCAAATCCAAATACAGAAATCGTATAGGGTTGAAAAGAGCATCCAAACAAACAAACAAACAAGGCAAGCAAACCAATCGAAGGGTACCAATAAAACACCATATGACCGAGTCAAGCAGTGTCGGCAACGTAAAAAAGTGATCGCGGCCGAGCGGATCACACAGACCCGTAATTAATAAAGTTATAACACAGTAATTATTTGTTTAGTCGATTTATTTCCTGAACCTGTTAAATGGAACAGTTGCCATTATAAACAAAACATGGAAACCCGGAGGACATCTTATGATTATGACATACATAAATAATAATAATTTATATAGAAAATATCACCCGTTACGAGACGTATTCACGTACAACAAACGGCCATGTCCATGACACAGCCTCACCTCATTTTTTTCATATCGAAGTCGGTTTAATTTTTTTTGTAAAAAAAATTTTTTTTTCCATTTTTAGTGTCCATAAATATAAATGGTTTCTATTGGGTATAATAAGATTATTAAAATCGGTTCCAAGTAGACGAAAATACGTAGAGACAAAGTGGGTGAAAATAAAATAAACAATATTTCACTCTCTTAGGGGTTGAATATTTTCTTCAAATTTATATGGGACCACCTCTGAGTATAACTAATTCAAATAAAAAAAGAATCATTAAAATCGGTTTACAATTGACGAAAATATCGATTAACATACATTAAAAAAAACATACAACCGAACATACTAGCCTCCTCCTTTTACGAAGTTGGTTAAAAACCATCTGAATGTATCAAGTTAATTTCCTTATCTACTTTTCTCTCGTACTTTCTTTGTTTCTCTCGCGCCGTCATTAAAATTGCAATAACTTTTGATAGAGTTGACCGATATTAATAAAACAAAGGCTAAATGTTACTCGAGGATATGCTTTAGGATATTTATCGTGAGGTTTTATCATGAACGCAGTACTTTAACAGTGATGCATGTTCAAAGAAACAGACAGACGTTTCTACAAATGATTAAAATGTATTTTATTACTTATTCCAAGTCACTTTGAACATTTTTTTTCACAAAAATCTAAAAAGTACACGTTAGATTTACATTCATATTATATCTTATGATTTCGTATCAGACACGCTAATATGCATTCGGACATTCCAGTAAATATCATACCTAGTATCATTGTAATATTTGAACGCATCACTATTTGAACAGGTTATCGCGTCCTCGCAGCGCGAATACATTTCGCTACAGTCGACTAGTGATGTGACCGTTGCTAAAGAAAGCGATAATTTGAATAATTATCGATATTTACTATTTTGTAGTGAAAGGTGGTAGGTCTGTATGTGGTAGAGCAACGCTGAAGCTATTACTGATTTCAGCATAAATGGGTCGGCTCGCCGGGGGGTACTACCACCCACCCTGTCACAAAAAAACCTTCGTGAAGTAATAGTGCTTGCATTGTTGCGTTTCGTTTGGTTAGTGAGAGCGCCGGAGGGCCCACATCACCTGTCCTTTCCTCGCTTCCCCCAAATACAGGCTGGCTGGCAGGGGTGTCGAATAACATCATAAGACTTGAGACTCCCAAGCCAACTTCACCTGCACGTGATGCACCCTGCTGAATAACGAACGAGGCAATGGCGAAAGCGGGGTGGTAGGGTTTTACAGCCTGACTGGGTCGCAACCACCATGTATATGGCGAAAAAGCCCGTCATAGTGATTGGCTTTTGCCATTATTATTTTAAATTATTATTTAAAAACCTGTTCAGTGAATTACCAGTTGGTAGGACACGAGAATCACATCAGAATGGATAGTAACCATCATACACTCTTAGTAAGCTATCTAAATCATCTTTAAAAAAAGGAACGTGCATTTATTAATTGCGACTCCCTTGGTGTTGCAAGTGTCTACGGACGACGGTGATCACGTACCATCAAGTGAGCCGCCTGTTCGTTAGCCCCCTATAATAAAATAATGATGGGTCAGTTGTCAGCGTGCTTAGACACAGCGGCAGTCTTAGCTTTCGGAGTAAGAAAACGTCATGTAGAAGACCAGAATATGGTGGAAGCTTTTTTAAGCTTACCTAGCTAGCTTCCACTTTAGAATTAAAACTATACCGCTAAGCAGCTGTTGGTGTATTCTAGTAGCTGTACTTAAGAGAGATCTCTCCTATAGGTTTAGCGTGTTCACCATATTAGACCACGTCGTTGTATAAAATCAGATACGATTGTGAGCAATCTATAAACTCTATCTATACATATATAATAATGTAAATTTAACGTGTCCGTACTTTTTGGAATTTTGTAAAAAAAATCGTTGAAGGTATCTAGGAATAAGTAATAAAATACATTTCAATCAATTTTAGAAATATCTGTCTGTCTGTCTCTCTGTCTGCGTGAGACACTGTTAAAATACTGCGATCATGATAAAGCCTCTTCAAGAAAATTATAAAACATATCTTCGACCAACATTTAACCTTTGTTTCATTAAAATCGATTTGGTCCTTCTAAAGTTATTGTACTTTTAATGACGACGCGAGTTAATTGATAAGTAAATGGCCTTGATACGAATGTAACCAATCTGAATAGATGATTTTATCGCTGTTTTTATATAACGTTTCACGCGGACGAATTCGCGGTCACAGCTAGTAAATTATAAAAGAACATTCGTTTTAAAACCATCCAGTGTTGCATGTACTGTAGCTGTGAGGCTTATTTGTACCTAAGTCTCACTATGATCGCTTCGCATCAGGTATGCTACAGAATGAAATAACATTTCAGTAGCAATATTTAAAAGCCTTTATCTCTCTTCTATACATTTTACTAAATTACCATCTTCAAACACATAAAGAGGCAATCAAAGTAGGTAAAGAATATAATAAAAGTGCCACGTTTCAAGAAATATTAGTAAAATCCGGATATTATGATAATTTATTGAAATAGATTTCCACCCTGCTGTGTTAAATTGGCATTAAAACTCCACGGGGTTGGCCAGAGATATTAACTGTTTAATTATATACCTACGGAGTACACACCCTTCTCATCGTCTAAGTTATTTAAATTAACAAAAAAACATCATTAAATTTGATCCCTGAGAAGGTATTATGGGCAGGCAAGGTAAACACAACCATCAATTCATTAGACGTCCCTGTAGCAAAAAACAATAAGAAACTGATCCAGGCGCCAACACAAACATGTAGTAGGTATGAAAATATATATACTATGTGATATATATAATACTATACAATATGCGGGACGCGAAAGTGAACTTATACTTTATAAGTAGATGCTATGAATGTTGATTGGCAATGATTTCAAATAGATTATTAGTAGGGATGTGTGAAATATTCGAATGAACGAATTATTCGACAGTGAATCGATACGAATAATTCGATATGCGATTCGAAACGACTATTCAAACTAATCGAATGGTTATATAACAAAGATGAATTATTGAACTAATAGGTATAGGTAAAGATACAAGGAATTTTAATTAGGCTAGTTTGAAAATCTATACTAATAATATAAAGGTTTGTTTGTTTGGTTGGTTAGTTGAACGCGCTAATGTCAGGAACTACTGGTCCGATTTCGAAATTTCTTCAGTGTTAGATAGCTAATTTATCGAGGAAAGCTATAGGCTATATCTCATCACGCCAAGCCCAATAGGAGCAGAGCAACAATGAAGAGTGTTTCAAAATCGTTTTTTTTTTTTCGTTTCTTTTAAGAGCTTCCGCTTCGTGTTTTAGTTAGCCCAAAGTAGCTATTCCACGTGGACGAAGTCGCGGGCAGAAGCTAGTGTTATAATAAATAAGAAAGTTTAATGTTTATCTTATAAACTTATTTAAGTTTTTATACAAAGAAAATAATTGGGAAATGTTGTATCATTTTCTATAACTATTAATCTAATAATTCTTCGTCTAAAAATATTCGTATATTTAGAATTCGAATACTCCACTCGAAATTTGAATCGAACACCATTATTCTATTCGATTCGATAATTATTCGCACATCTCTAACTTTTTTTATATTTAGTACAAAATTGTCCATAACTCGTTAAGGGATCGACACTATCCCCTCCCTACATAGCTATCGACCGTATAATTAGAGAGTATATCATGGCGCGCTGAATATCGTCAGCTTGTTTGTTTGTTTGCTTAACTGATGAAGCTTATCTACGCTGGTATAGAGATAGTACATTCGTTAAAATTATATATATTTAAATACATATCTGTACTTTTGTTCGTACGTGTCATTTTTCTTCAATTTAAAACAGACGAACGAATATAAAAAATATATTTATTGAGGGGAAAACTTCTTTGGGCGCATTTAGCGGTATTTATGGCAGGAGTTAAAATTATGATTTTGTGTCATGACATGCAAGTAAGTGTGACCGAGCGTATTCCGTTTGCGTCAGACTAGCAAGGCGTAGTATAACAGCCTGTGTACAATCAATGAATATACTGTATATACATACAGCATAACAACACATAATAGACAACTAAAAAATTAAATTAAGAGAAATATTTGTTTATCTTCAACAGATTTTAACGTAGTTTCGTATACACAATGTATATGGAATTTTAAATTTGATAGATGATAAAAAGACTAGCTGTTACCCGCAACTTCGTCCGCGTGGAATTTCGCAAAACAATTTTTGTTAAGTGCTTGCTATTTTAGTTTATATATATAGTATAGTATATGTACCAATTATAATTTGTAGAAAGTATTATTTGATAAAAGTAGTTTTCTAAGTTACTCTTTATAACATCAGCTATCTTTCGAAGATTAGCCTGATCTCGCAGACATACAAAAATAACCGAGGCAGTCATAAGAACTGCCGACAGAAGTGAAAACTCAAAACAAGGAAATGAATGTCTTATCTTTTGAATTTTCATATTAATTATAGTTTGAATGACAATATTTAAATTGCGGAATTTGTTTTTAGAAATTATTAACATTATTGTGGTTTTCATATCTATTGGCACTCGGAGCAAAAATTATATACATTTTTATAAAGTCTATCAATAAAACGTATGATGAGCTGCAAAATGTCAATATTACATGTATGCAAACCCCTATACTACGCGTCGCTAGTTTGACGCAAGCGGAATACGGCCGGTCATGGGTACGTAGCATGTTATGACGCGAAATTATAAATTGATCTCCTGCCAAAAATCCCGCTCAACACGCCTAAAAAAGTCAATAATTAATCGTTTTTTATCGTAAGTTTTGCTTTTGCTTACTTTCAAATCCATTTAGTAGAAAGCTGTTTTTCGAAAAAATGAGTTTGACGCAGAGCGTAAAAATTAATGAAGTAATTGGCCAGTACCACGCGCCCTACGCACATTCAGCAAAACATTTTGCTAAATTTCACGCGGTCGAAGATGCGGGTAACTGGTAATAATAAAATATATTTCGATATAGATGAATTCACCGGTAAGAGACAGTTAAATAAGATATTTAAAGAAACGTGTGGCGTAAAATTTTTATATAGTCAAGTAAAAGTGTCTAGGAGAATCGCATTTCCCGTCTAGACATGTAACAGATGGCATAGGATTTTCCCCCCGAGTTCAGATTTTCTTGTTTCTGCGAGCATTTGTCAAAAATAAAGACTTTAATACAATGAAACCGCAATTGCGACAAATTCGAGTTAATAATTAAAGAAAAAAAAAATACTATGATCCACAAACAGTTGCCAATTGTCAACTGTCAACCTTCAATAATATATTAAAATGTCAAATGAACATAGATTATTCTAGATTCGACGCACGTAATAATTCATATGGAAATCTAGTAATATCAATTCTATATATTTCAATCCCTTTAGAGCACAATAATCTTATCTATAACACATTTTACTCATATGTGTTGTTGGATTTCGCGCCCGTGTACGTTTATCTCGTTCTATGAGTATTATCTCTCTTTAATAGTTCTTTCTCATTCTCGCTGTGGCTAAGTGTCTATTTTCCGTCCTTTTTCCGTCAGAAAAGTTTTTTTTATGTCAAAGGCGGCAAACGAACAGATGGGTCACCTGATGTTAAGTGATCACCACCGTCCATAGACACTAGCAACACCAGGGGAGTCGCAAGTGCGTTGCGAGCCTGTGTATGGGGGAGGGATAGGGAAAGGAGAAAGGGGAAGGGAAAGGGTAGGGGAGGTGGGCCTCCGGCGCTCTCACTGACCGAACGAAACGCAACAATGCAAGCACTGTTACTTCACGTCGGTGTTCTGTGTGTAGGGTGGTAGTACCGCGGAGAGCCGACACATGCTGAAAACTAGTAATAGCTACAGCGTGGCTCTACCACCTACAAAAGAAAAGTAACAAGACTATCTTCTCCTTCCCCCTCGCTTCACTAGTTACTCCCCGCGACTTCGTCCGCGTGGATTAGTTATTTTGGGCTAACGCTGACACGCAGCGGAAACTCTCAGAAGGAACAAAAAACCCGATTTTGAAAAATTATTAATGTTGCTCCGCTCCTATGGATTTTAGCGTGAAGATATATAGCCTATAGACTTCCTTGATAAATAAGCTGTCTAACTCTGAAAGAATTTTTCAAATCGGACCAGTAGTTCCTGAGAATAGCGCGTATATATACTAACTGTGAACGAAGTCACGAATGGTCACTAGTATCTTGTAACTAAGTACTTGTTATCAAATCCGTTGTAAGATATCTCAGGATTGATAATTTTTTCAATATATATATAAAATAAATATTAACCATTCCCACGATCTGTTAGAACCGTTCAACTGATAATAAAAAATCAATGTACACCTGAACTTGTGGCAGCGGGTTAGGTCAAGATGATCTAAATACTAGAAGCAGTAACAAATTGATCGTCCTATATTTTAGACTCGGTAACCAGTAACATTTTTTTAGGTAATAGTGTTAAGTTTTACAACAAAGTTCCAAAACATATTACCAATTTGCCGGACTGTAAGTTTAAGCGCCATGTCAAGCGGGTCTTGACGTCAATAGGCTATTATAGAGTGGATCAATATGTGAATGACGGTGATGTCTGGAATTGACAATTCTCTATGTATCCACTAAAAACGATTGTAACCTGTAATCTATTTTAAAAAGATAAATCCGATCGAGTTTCTTACCGGTTCTTATCGATTACTGGGTTGTTTGTCCGAACCGGTGGTAGTTTTGACGTTCATAAGCCACTTCTCAGGGCATAAATTGAATAAAGTACTATTGATTTTTATGTTCGAACATGCAAACCACTAAACCAACATCGCTTTATACGAATAGAGTAATCGTAAAAAGTAGAAAATAAGTTTTGACTGCGGGTTTACAAGGGTTCTAACGCACTTCTCAGGCAGCAGTGTTTAGGCTACGGCAGTCTTAAAATGATTTTTATATCAGAATGTTTTGTAAAGGGGTTTCTCAGCACTGAATTATATCATGATCAGGAGCTACTAGGATCTAAAAAGCCTTTCATTTTTGTATTACCTCTTTTTAGTGCCAAAAGAATAGCTTTTTGCTAGATACATATATATACATTTCTTCTGTACGTGTCTGTATGTCACCGCACCCCTCCTAAACGGCTGGATCGATTTTGATGAAATTTTGTGTACGCGTTCCAGTGGATCCGAGAATGGTTTAGATTAAACTCGGTAGGTGGCACTGCGGTTGAATTTTAGTCTTTTTTTTACTATTTATTAATTATCAAGTCAGGAGGTCCGCCCGGCTCGCTAGTATAAATATAAATGTATATACGATACTCATAACAGAAAAACAATTATTAAAACGTGTGATTTGTCCCGTCTTTTCGTTTCAGTTAATATTCGAAACGCTTGGACAGATTTTGACGGGATTTTCACTGGTAGATAGCTGTTGTTTCAAGAAGTAACTTAGTCTACTTTTATTTTAGTAAAGAATAGCTATGACCGCGACTCCGTCCATGTGGAAACTAATGTAAAAAAACAGTAATTAATAAAGTTATATAATTGTATTAAGTCCATTTACTACTTTTGTCTCGTATTTAAGTCGCGTCCTCATTAAAATTACAATATTTTTGGATAGAGTGAACCGATTTTAATAAAATCGACACTAAATGTTACTCGAGTGGTTTTTGATTTTCTTTGTGAGGTTTTATCGTGAACGCAGTACTTTAGCAGTGATGCGTTCAAACAAACGGGCAGACATTTCTAAAAATGATTGAAATGCATTTTGTTACTTATTTCTAGACACCTGCAACATTTTTTTTTTTCTCAATAATCTAAAAAGTATAGACACATTTGATTTACGTTCTTGTTATATCTATAGAAAATTAAAGAAGCAGTGTTCAGAACAACGCGTTCCGGACAACGCACGTTTACGTTGGACAAAAATTTATTTACTAAATTCCAGGCGGTCGAAGTCAACAGCAAGTATACGAGATGTTACATTTAAAAATGAGCTAAATCCAATTCCAATTGTTCATATAACGTGTATAATTTTTTTAAGATTTCCAGTTATTATACACCGAGAACGGAGTTTAAAATTTGCCGTCCATAATGTTTTTTTTTTTAAGATCTTGAAAAATTACGTAAAATATTAGGAACGGAAAAATTAGATTTAGGTCATTTTTAAATGTAACGACACATCTATCTATCTATACATATAATAAAAGGGTAACGGGACATCTGTATATTATGCACTAGCCGACCCGTTCCCGTGCTTCGTTGGGCGGTAATAGGCATTATCAAGCTACAACTTTTCTCTAGAACTCAATCATATATCTCATCGTTAAGGCAGCGTTTGTAAGAAACGTTTTCGTTCGACCATTTTTTCTCCGACTGCCCAGATATTACCCCTTACAACCTCACAAACTTTACCTCTTTATAATATTATAATAATAATATAATTAATTAATAGCTCCTGCCCGCGATTTCGTACGCATGGAATGGTTATTTTGCGCCAAGCCGCAGCGGAAGCTCTGAAAACGAAAAAATACCACGATTTTGCAACATTCTTCATTGCTGCTCCGCTCCTATTTGGTCTTAGCGTGATGATAGATAGCCTATAACTTTCGTCGACAAATGAGCTCTATAACACTGGAAGAACTTTTCAAATCGGACCGGTATTCCTGAGATTACCCCCTACAACGTCACAAACTTTACCTCTTTATAATATTAGTATAGATTTCAAAGAAAATACACTCTGAGGGGGCTTAGAATCAACGACAAAATTAAATTTTGTGTCTGTTGTCTGTCTGTCTGTCGTTTGCACGGGATTCACGCAAAAACTACTCTAGGTATTTTGATGAAATTTGATGTGGGAATAGTATATACACCGATATAACATATAGGACATGTTTTACATATATAACACTTTCGTATATATGTATATCTTACTTATGAGAATACACAAAATAAAAGACATTTACGCTAAAACTACTGGGCGCATTTTGACGAAATCTAAAACTGATCTGAAATCTGATTTGAATACACAATACTATGATTTTGAGCGCCAGAGGCCCACCTCCTGTCCCCTCTCCTATCCCCCCTCACTCCCCCGGTGTTGTTAATCTCTATGGACGGTGGTGATCACTTAACATCAGGTGACCCACAAGTTCGTTTGCCAGTTATGATATAAAAAATAATAATAACAATAAATATGATTTTTTATGATTGAAATTTTACGTGGACTTCGTCGCGGGCACAGCAAATAGATGTTTTGTATATCATATATATACATCGACCGATCATCAAATTAGTACAATAGTGTTTTTTTGTTGATTTTAAAGCCATCAGTTTATTATAACTCGCCAATAGGTGTCGCATAACGCGTCAACTTGTGTACCACTCATATGATCCTTGTAAAATAACTTGTATAATATATATTTGTATACATATACAGTTTTAGAAAAACCCCTTCAAAGTAGTTATTACCAAAAATGTTTTATTTATTTTAGGATCATCAACATAAAAATACATTGGTGAGTATATAAAAAGTAGGACTATTGTAACACATTATAAATGTAGTCATATTTAAAAAAAAAAAAACAAATAAAAAAGATATCAAATTTAGCCGGTAAATTTAGTGAATGAAATAATTATGATATAGCGATGCAATAAGTAAAGTAAATTAAGCATACCTCTACGTATATAACAAGCGCGTTATATGTTTACAAGCAACATAATTCAATACAGAGAGAATTCTATACGAACTAAACAGACCGTACATTCTCCCTTACAAAACCAGCTTTTGTATTAAACGAAATCGTCAAATTTTCATATGAATAAACACTCACCGCTTACTCGAATCAATTGCAAAACACACGAGATATGTTTGTTAATACACAACACACTGAACAGTACACAGTTGAACACACAGAAAAATACACGATGTGACAAAAAACACAGTTCCCGTAGCGCGACGCGACACACACCCTACGAGTTCAAAGGGAAACGCGTACTGGCAAGAATTTTTGTTTTGCTAGTACAGCGAAGCAGTGTTGCCGTATTCGGGAAAAATTTTACCTTCTCTTTTTACCCGAGTATACATGTACACACATGTATATACATATATACACATGCGCATGTATATATTTCTTTATTACGTTCTGTAGCCTAAGTGTTTTGATTTGTTTTAGAATGAAGATATCTTGGGTTAGGCTGAGGTAGACACCATATTTTTATTACAAAAACGGGCAGTTCGAGCATTATATAATATGGGACCTCGCGAATCAATAAAACGAAGTTTCAGGAATTCGGTATCTTAACTCTACCCTCTCAATACATTCTTGATAATTTAATGTATGTCCATAGAAACCTTGAAAAACTATTTTGTAAAAGACCGGCATTATCTAAATACTAGAAACTTTAACAAACTGGTCGACCCATATTTTTGTCTTAGCCAAACCAGGTATAGCTTTTTAGTTCATATTGTTAGGTTTTACAAAGCATATTACCGATCTGCTGCATTGTAAGTTTAAACGCCATGTCAAGGGGGCTTGGTGTCAAAAGGCTATTATAGAGTGAATCAATATGTGAAAGATGGTGATGTCTGGAATTGACTAGTCTCTGTGCATCCACTAAAAACGATTGTATGATGTATTGGAAATAAATAGATATGTTAAAAAAATGTACCCGATCGAGTTTCTTGTCGGTTCTTCACAATGACTGGATTGTTTTCTGAACCGGTGGTAGTATTTGACGTTCCTAAGTGCCTCATTAGGGCCTAAACTGAATTAAGTATTTTTGATTTGATTTGAGTTGTGTATAGTGAATATAGGATATATATTATTTAAGTGTGACGTCATATAACATTAAGTCTTTTATTTCTCCGTTGTTAATATTAAAAAAATCTTTTTTATGTTAAAAATTTATAGCAATAGCGTCAAACTGACTTTTAGCGTGGCGATGCATTGCCACGTTATATTATTTTTGATGAATATGTTCCCTAACAAATACTCTTCTTTTTCTTGAAAAAAAAATTGAATAATTTGTTTTTGATTATGCCATATTTATTTCCTGACGTAAAATACTTTCGATGTCTTACATCCACCTGGAGTTCCGCCACGGTTCATATTTTACAAATATTTGTTTTTCTTGTAATAATTATACTTTTTACACCATTTTTAAGGAAATAAATCATATACAACTACATATATTTTAAAGAAAAAAGAAAACTCATATAATACAAGACATTTTAGTTTATATGTCAGGGATATCGGACCCACATATTCTAAAAAGAAAAAACCACTACAATTTGTATAAGATTTAAATAATTCTTTGTACTCTTTTGGCATACAGAGATAACCAATTTATCGTATTCGTTAACGATATTGTGTTCTGTGTTTTTAAAATTCTTTGTTCATAGCATTTGGAAAAGGAATCTAAATTGTCTCACATTGTTTTCTTTTACATATTTTATTGCCATCTTTTTTCTGAATATTGAAATTTGGTAACATAATTACGGCCTCTTTTCTCAACACTTTATAGGTTTTAGCATTTAACTTATGTTAAATAACTATGTTGTAAACTAAAATTTTAACTTGGAGTACTGGGTCTCAAGTGCAGATGTTAGAACAATGAACAGGTGCTAAGCGACAGTATTTTAAGAGTGGGAATTTAGGAAAAAACTCTAGCACTAATCTATGGTTTAATTAAACCTTTTCCTTCACTGAACCTATATCGATCGATGCGATGTCCGAATACGTATATTCGAATTTCGTAAGGGAATTTCGAAACACGTAAGGGGTGTCGATTAACATCACAAGACTTGAGACACCCAAGCCAACCTCACCTGCACGTGGTGCACCCTGCTGAATAACTGAAGTAGTGAAGTAGGGTTTTACAGCCTGACTGGGTCGCAACCACCATGTATATGGCGAAAAAGCCCGTCATATTGATTCGCTTCTGCGAGTCGCGTTTCGGGATCAGTCTGTGCTTATCCAGCTTTTTGCAGGCCGGCATGACAGCGGCGACCAGCGATGGATAGTGTGTCACTCAGTGGTCGCCATTATTTTTGGACTGTACTGTGCTTACCATTAGGCATAGTGAAGTCATTTTGCCGTGCTACTATAAAAAAAACGTTATAAATTAAGTTATCATCGCTTAAATGTAGTTTATTGTTCAGAAATTACCCGAAATTTATGGTAATAGTTTAAAGCTGGTATCACGAAAACTGATACCTGTCCTCACGCAAACGAGCGCAAAGCTTTCACGGGCCCTATAGTACAGTGAAGGGTGTCGCACACAAACATAATGTGTTAGAACGGGACAGGTACAGAAGTGTTAAATTTTGTTCCTACAAAATTTTCATAAGTACCTACCTCATATTACTATTTCGTTCGTAGCTTGAAAATAGGGTTAGATAACTACTAGGCTATATTATATATAAGCTGTGCCCGCTACTTCGTCTGCGTGGAACCTGATATACAAAACGGTGACTAATAAAATCACCTGAATATATTAAGTCCATTCACTTATCTACTTTTCTCTCGTACATAAGTCATATCGTCATTAAAATGACAATAACTTTTGATAGAGTGAACCGATTTTAATGAACCCAAAACTAAATGTTATTCCAGGATATATTTTATGATTTTCTTGGTGTGGTTTTATCGTGAACGCAATAGGTACTTTAGCAGCGATGCATGTTAAAATAAACAGACACACAGACATTTCTAAAAACTATTGAAATGAATTTTATTGAATGAAACTTCTAATACGACTTTCAACAAGGTTGCGTTAAACGTTTAACGCTCCTGGGGAGTGGGGAATAGAAAGAGACAGAACGAGAAAAATAATCAAACGTTTCGTATCTTACTTTAGTTACCATAATCCCATTGTAAATGTTATAGATTTGAATATTTCTCCACTCGAAAATGATAATTAAAAGATGCGGTTAATTGTGAATTGTGAGCAATGTTAATAAAGTCTTGAAGAAACTATATGATTTCACTAAAAATCAATTTCTATCTCTTCCTATTTACATTTCTACATTACGAAGTTTCACTTCTTTCTTTCTTTCTTCTTTCTTTCTTCTTTCTTTCTTTTTTCTTTTTCTTTTCTCCACGCACTATTTTTTTTTACTTATTCCTACACACCTGCAACATTTTTTTTTCACAAAAATCTAAAAGTACAGTATATAACATAATAGTATGAATAGAGGAAGCAAATTGTCCTATTTATCATCATCCCGAGCAGTCGAGTTTTTCGCGAGCAGAGATAATAAAATTTGAATAACGACCGCTGTTCAAGACAGTGACGGACGGACGCTACGCCCGAGTTTTTCCAATATACCTACATTCGTATTCGTACCGACAAAGTTACAAACATTTATTAACGTTAATAATTTTAATAGATCATACTATAATTGAATTAAAAATGCAAAAGAGATCACTGTTATTCCATTGTTTTGAGATTTCACTGTTATCGGCAGTCCTTATGACTGTCTCGCCTTTTTTTTTTAGATCAAAACTTCGTTAGACGTATTTGCGGTATTCTTTTGGCATGGGACCTAGGGAAGATGGGTCGGGGGGGCCATCTTCCTAGTGCACAGGTCCGGCGGACGGAGGAGACGGCCGGTGTGTACCCGGTTGTCTCCTAACAAGACGAGGCCCGGCGGCAGCGATATCGCTGCTGGGCCAACCGCTGGGGCGGCATGATGAAGTCTATAGAGATCTCGTGCCGCCCCAACTTAGTGGTAGACGTACACCGTGGGGTTTTAGTCCGTGCGAGACGGACATAACCCACCCTCTCCCCTGAGAGGGTGGTGTATACATAAGGGATTTCCCCACGTAAAAAAAAAGGAGATAAACTTATAATTTCGCATAATGACACATTAGTCAGCGTGATCGAACGTATTGCGTTTGCGCGGCTTGCGTCAGGCTAGCGACGCGTAGTGTATATCTAATATTTATATTTTGTATTGACGCTGTGCAGGCCAGCGTATGTTTCATCATTATTACATAGTATAAAACAAAGTCCCCCGCTGCGTCTGTCTTTTTTTTATGTCATAGGAGGCAAACGAGCATGTGGGTCATTGAGTGATCACCGCCGTCCATAGACACTGTGTTTGAGGGAAAGGGGAAGGGAGGGAAGGTGGCTAGGAGAGATGGGCCTCCGGCGTTCTCACTGACCGAACGAAACGCAACAATGCAAGCACTGTTACTTCACGTCGGTTTTCTATGAGGGGGTGGTAGTACCCCGGGCGAGCCGACACATTCATGCTGAAACCAGTAATAGTTTAAGCGTGGCTCTACCTATTACAGATATCTCACTATATCTTTTTACATTTTAAAAGTTTTTTTTTCATTTTTTCATTTTTCATTTTTCATTTCAGTTTACATATTGCCTTTAATTGATGGTGGCGCGTATTGTGTTTATAATATTTAGTGGAAATTACATTTTATAAAAATTAAAGTTAAGACAAGAAGAAACAGAAAACATATAATAACTTCATGATTCATGAGGAATGTTTAGGTATATAATTTGTTAAGGTTTCTATTATTATCAGGGTGGGACAACGTTCGCCGGCGCGCTAGTATATTCATAAACTATATAAGGTATATCTTTAATATTATAAAGTTGGAGGATTTGCTTGTTTGTTTGGTTGAACGCGTTAATCTCAGGAACTGATGGTCCGATTTGAAAAATTGTTTTAGTGTTAGATAGCTCATTTGCCGAGGAAGGCTATAGGCTATATATCACGATATGACCAATAGTAGCGGAGCACCAATGCAGAATGATTCAAAATCGTTTTTTTTTTCCTTTTGAGAGCTTCCGATACGTGTTGTCGTAGGCCAAAGTCTTAATAATGATTATCCATGTATTGATATTAATTTCAATATTTAGATAATACAACAAAAAAAACACAAGAGCGCCGGATAACCCATCTCCCCTCCTGCTCCCCCGTTCCCCTATCCTCCTCCCCCAAACACAGGGTGGCAACGCACTTACGTCTCTTCTGGTATTGCAAGTATTTATGATCGGTGGTGATCACTTAATACCAGGTGTCCCACATGTTCGTTTACCTACTATGATATTTAAAAAAATCATCATGACAATTTTCTCTTATCTAATATAATTATTTTATCTATTATACTAACACTATTAACATGATAATGATATTAATCGATTTCTGTGAAACGGCTCTAACGATTTGGCCGACATTTTTTATTTGTAAATAATCTTTTCCCAGTTTATTAACGACATTTATGATTCAATCGATGAGGGTTTTTTTCTAACGATGCCAAATCTAACTGTTTGTTGTCACCTAGATAATAAACAATACTTTAGGAATTATTGCATTTATAAGTACTAGCGGGCGCCCAGTGGTCGACATTCGACCATAGTTCATTGATTTTTTTAAGTTTGAATTTCATTAGGGTTAATTTCATTGTTGAATGTAGAATGAAAAAGGGTAATTGGAACGTAAGAGTAAAATAATACATACAGTCGAGCATAGCAACCTCTTTCGCAACCTTTTTTGAAGTTCTTTATTGACGGATATCAAAATGTCTTTTTTATTTACATGTGTGTATATGTTGTGTAAAATTGAAGCAGTAGTGTGAGTAATCCATATTTTCATTAATTTAATGTACTTCTAATGCATTTTATATAAAATAAATAGCTCTCTGCACTTCTCCTCCATATAAACTTTAACTATGCCGAGTTTCACGTTCATCCGTTCGCCCAATTCCGTTAAAAAGGGATACAAAATTTAAGCTTCACGTATTAATATATAGATTTACTAGTTGTGCCCGCGATTTCTTCATTAATAAAGTTATCTGAATGTATCATTCCACAATAACTCTTGATAGAGTGGACCGATTTTAATAAAACAAACACTAAGTGACTCCCGAGGATATGCTTTACGTTTTTCTTGAGGATTTATTGTGAATCCAGTACTTTAGTAGTTATGTGTGTTCATACAAACAGAAAGACAGGCATTTCTAAAAATGATTGAAATGTATTACTTATTCTTAGACACCTGTAACAATTTTTTTTCACGAAGATCAAAAATGTACAGACACGTCAGATTTACATTCTTATTATATATATAGATTTATACAACTAATTAATTGGATATAAGGTGTTTATGGCGGGATCTTATTCTGTCATGTAGTGAATTTTATATTTTATTCATAACCTTTTGTTATTTGACTTTATATTTTGTAACTTTGATGGTGTTTTATACAATACAGTTTGGTTAGTGTGTTAGAAGTGAAGTGGACGGGAGATATTTCCACAAGCATGGATTCTAATTTACCACAAAAACATCCTTGAAATCTCTAACAAGACGGCCACCATCTTGTTTATTTATTTATTTTAGGGTCGTCAACATGACAATACATTAGCATATAAAAAAAAGTAGAACTATTATAACACATTATAAATGTAGTCATATTTAAAGACAACCACGGCATGCTCCAACAATAAATTAAATATTAATAAAACAAAAAATTAAACTATTTTACATATAAAAAAAAAATTACATGATAATACAAAAACGAGAAGATTGAAACAGAAAGAGAAATATAGGAAATACTGAAAAAAAAAATTAATAACTGTGTCTTGTGAAGAGACTGATATGTCTCTATCGTTGTTTTGAAATGATTTCGTTTAGTTGAGAAAATGTCGCATGTTTTATGGAGTGAGTTATATGACCTAGATATTCTGTTGACTGGAGAGTAAAAGCCTAAATTAGTACATGACTGAGAAATATAAAATGGAACGTATTTATTAAATCTCGGAAGCTTAGTAGGAATATTAAATTTGAAGTGATTAGTAATTTGTGGACAGTCAATTTGGTCATGAAATATATTAAATAAAAACATAAGTTCCAACATCATTCTTCGATTATTTAAGGAGGATAGTTTGAAGTGGTTAAGACGGTCATTGTATTTTGTAATTTTATTGTCTACATTGCAATTGTAACAAAGATGCCATAAAAATCTTTTCTGTACACGTTCTATGTTCTTTATATAAATATCATAATGTGGATTCCAGATTAGACTACAATATTCTAAATTAGGTCTTACTAATGATTTATATAGGTGTATTTTAGTGCTGCAATTCTTAAAGTTCTTGCAATTCCTCAAAACAAAACCTAGTATTTTAAAAGATTTCTTAATGATATTATTTATGTGTTTATTTTGTTAGTTCATGAATGAAATGGTCGCAAGACACTTGTAATATCATAACTACTCGACAATTACAGATTGTTAAAAATACTAGAAGATTGATTGCCAAAAATAAAACTAAAAACCAAATTGGACAACATTTTATCATTTTTGTTAGGAGTCACATTTTGATATTCAAAACTTTATTTATAAATAACAAGGAATACGACAACATTAGAGCAGGTTAAAGAATTAAAGTTAAATAACAGATAATAATAAGCGGATAAGCGTCAGTTGGGCTCACACTATGGATCTATAGCTTGCCACCTTAGTGCCGTAGTAAGTGTAATCCAGAACACTACGGATTTAAACTGAAGAGCTGTTAAAAATTCCAGAGGATAGGTATGCTGGAGCTATTAATTAGAGGGAACAAGGGATGGAGTTAGCACGAGCTTCCTTCAGCTCACTCGCCAGATGGTGAAGGGAGATAACCCTTTTAAAATGTTACTGTGACTAAATACCACTTTAACAATTACAAAGCAACTTTAACAATTTAACTTTAACAAAACACTTTAACAATTACAGGCTCAGGGCTGAGGGAGGAAGAAAACCACGTAAAAAAAAACGAGTGTGCTTTTTAAACCACACGACTGAAGTGAAAACTTCTTTAGCTCCACCTATATCCTATACCTACGTCCCGCCTTGATAATAAAAAAAAGTGTGTGCGTAAAAAGTACACATGTCAGAAGTGAAACTTCTTTGGCGAACTAATTTATAAGTCTTGTTTATATTTATACAAATCTAAAACTTTAGAAAAAAAGAAAAAAAAATCTGCGTTTACTGCAAATGACGTCACTTCCGTTGCATACCTGCGTGACGTTACATCTGTAAAAATTTTACCCTCATGCCCCTAAAAAAGTTTCACTTCAAAAATATCGAAAATCCAACCGCAGCGCCACCTACCGGGTCCACTGGAATACGCACACAAAATTTCATCAAAATCAGTCTAGCAGTTTAGGAGGATTTAGTGACATCACACGTCCAGAAGAAATTTATATTTAAGGATAATATACACAGGTTTATTAATTTTCACCAAATATTTAAATTTATTATGGGGTTTCATTGATAATACGAAACGTAACTCTCTCTCTTTCTATCTTCACTAACGTTTAACCTACCTCTCAAATTCCGTTCGCGTCACCCGATCACACGTTTTCGTAACGCTCTCATGACGCATTCACTGGGTTACTCCCCAAGTGAAGCTTGCGTAAAGTAATTTTACATACTTCAAAATGTTACAGTTGTTAAGGAGATAACCTTGTTAAAAAAAACGGACGCGCGATGGTTGAAGTTTGCATCTCCTCCATTTTAAGGAAGGACCTGACCTCCCACTCCCACTCCCACTAGTTTAGCGAACAGGGTGTTAGATCGACTGGGTTGCCCTCATCGGAGAATGACCTAGCATTTACAATGGGCTTGGGCTAAAACAAAGCGTAGTGGTTATTGGAAGGGTTTGTAATAACAGACGCATCAGTAAGTAAACCGATGACCTGGTGAAGATTGCACGACCAGTTGGATGCGACCAGCGCAAGAAAATCGTTATAACAATATTTGGGCAGTTTTATGTACTCAAACGGGGCATCTTTTGGCTGAATAGATAAGTGGAGAGAATACCAAGTTTGATTTAGAAATGAGCTGCCTCATATATATCTATATATATATATACGTAAAAAAAATTGTTGCAGGTGTTTAGAAATAAGTAATAGAATACATTTCAATCATTTTTGAATGTCTGTCTGTTTGTATGAACACGCATCACTGCTAAAGTGGGTTCACAATAAAACCTATAAGAAAATCATAAAGCATATCCTCGGGAGTAACTTAGTCTTTGTTTCATTAAAATCGGTCCACTATATTAAAAGTTATTGTAATTTTAATGGCTACGCGACTTCAGTATGAAAGGGAAGTGGATAAGCGAATGGACTAAATACGTTCAGTTGACTTTATTAGTCATCGTTTTGTACATCAGGTTCGACGTGGACGAAGTCTCGGGCACATCTATCTATACTAATATTATAAAGCTTATTTGGTTGGTTGAACGCGCTAATCTCGGGAACTACTGGTCCGATTTGAAAAATTCTTTCAGTGTTAGATAAATCATTTATCGAGGAAGGCTGTAGGCTACATATCAGGCTGAGACCCATAGGAGCGGAGCACCAATGAAGATTGTTTCAAAATCGTTTTGTTATTTCGTTTTAAGAGCTTCCGCTGCATGTTAGTTAGCCCGAAGTAACTATTCCAAAGTAAAATATAACTTTTAAAACCTATTTCACCTCCAATGTTACAATCGTACGAAATTTGTAATCGACTAAGAAACAATTAACAATTATCCCTGATAATTAATATTAACATTGTAAGAAGTTACATTTATATTCACGATGGCTTAATTGGTAGCGTGTTCGGAAACCGCGACAACTTTTTTTTTATGTCAAAAGGAGGCAATCGAATAGATGGCTCACCTGATGTTAAGTGATCACCACCGTCCATAGACACTAGCAACACTAGGGGAGTCGCAAGTGCGTTGCTAGCCTGTGTATGGGGGAGGGGTTGGGACAGGAGAAAGGGGAAGGGAAAGGGGGAAAGGAGGTGGGCCTCCGGCGCTCTCACTGACCGAACGAAACGCAACAACGCAAGCACTGTTACTTCACGTCGGTAATCTGTAAGGGGGTGGTACTACTCCGGGCGAGCCGACTCATTCATGCTGAAACTAGTAATAGCTACAGCGTGGCTCTACCACCTACCAAAATGGATTTAGGTTCGTATTCTTACCAGGGGCGGTTTCTCAGGAAGACAGCAGGTTCGATCCCTGGCGGCCCCTACCATGCGGCGGACGGTACACCGTGGGGTTTTAGTCGGGTTTAGAGGGTGGCGTATCTATAAGGGATTTCACCACGTTAATACAAAAAAAAAGAAAATAAAAAGGTTCGTATTGTTACAACTGTGTCGGAGCTTCCGGCGAAGGAAAACATCGTGACGAAACCCATGGTATGACAGTACGGTTTTTTTAAGGCCGTCTAAGTAACTACCGCCTATAAGTTGAAAATCTGTTGCCACCAGTTGTTGGTGTGTTCCGGGATACGCACTTGAGAACGAGCCGTCGCCAGGTTTAGAGTGTTTACCATTTTAAACCACATCATTTAACAACAGATCAGATGAGATCGTGGTCAGATGCTAAAATCTATAAAGTATAAATAAATACCCCATTATGATTGACTTCTTTAATTTAAACTGGTATGGTTACTTTGAGCTAACGCTAAGACGCAGCGAATTTACTATACTACTCCCCCTCGGCAGCAGCTCAAGCCTAGGTCCGTTCCCTCGGCGTGGAGCCCTTGAGTACGCTGCTCGCGCGATACAGTGACACAAAATCTTACATCACTGCGACAACATTACACATATCACCTCCACACACGTGCACGCATACACGCTTACACATGCAGGTTTTATTTTTTCCCTTATCAAACTGAAATAGTTTAGAATGTTCTCCGATACGAAATATATATAGGAGTTGTTGAGGTATGTATGCTTGGTACACATATATGTTTCATCAACTCATATATGTATGAATAGTTAGCTTAGCTTAGGTTAGCTCAAACCTACAGGAATTACAGGCAGGTGGTAGCACTGGCCAAGAGTAAGGTCGACATCGCTGAGCTAGATATACCGTTCCTGAGGATCAAGGATACAATCACAGGGGGCCGCAAGCTAGAAGTTCCCGGATCCACCAGCGCTCTCAAAGCGGATAGACTGGCCGAACGCCTGAAAAAGGTATTCGCTGAAAATATCGGTGAGGGATCTGTCCAAGTGTCTAGGCCGACTAAATTTGCCGAGGTGAGAATCACGGGGTTGGATGACGCAGTGACAAAGGAGGAAATTGCTGCTGTCGTGGCCGCGAAAGGAGGTTGCTCAGCAGAGCATATTAAGATTGGGGAGGTGCGTCGGCCCCCCTCTCGCTCTGGCACGGTGTGGCTACGATGCCCGGTAGTGGCGGCAAGGGCACTCGTAAAAGAGAATAGACTCATGCTGGGATTTGTAGCAGTCCAAACCAAGTTACTGCCGCCTAAGGAGGCCAGATGCTTCCGCTGTTTCGAGACTGGGCACCAGCGATGGCAATGCCGGGGCGAGGTGGATCGAAGCAAGTTATGCTTTCGATGTGGCAGTGAAGGCCATAAAGCCACAGAGTGTTCTACCGCTCCCCACTGCCCACTGTGCGCGGATGCGGAGCGACCGGCAGACCACAGACTTGGGGCGCGCGGCTGCGCCACCCACTCTAAGAAGGAGAGGGGAGCATTCAAGACAGCGAAACCGGCAGAGAGGGCGGGAGTTGAGCTCGCACCTGGTTCCCATACGGAAACAGGGCAGACGGAGGGACCGAAGACCAAACTCTAAGTATGGCCTGTAAATTCCTCCAGGTCAACATCAACCACGCAGCGGCGTCCCAAGATCTGCTACTGCAGACCATGGCCGAAGAGGCGATTCAGATAGCGATTGTATCAGAACCCTATTTTATCCCAAATAGGGATAACTGGGCAGCCGATTTGTTGAGCACAGCAGCAATCGTCACAGACGGTTCTAGTCCCGCCACCCCTATTGCTAAGGATGCGGGCTTTGTCGCAGTTCAATGGGCTGATATCGTTCTTATCAGCACATACTTTTCACCGAATAGGACGCAGGCGGAATTCGAGGCGTTCCTAGACCGCTTAGGGTCCTTTATCGGTAGCGTGTCACCCAGCCCTATCCTCGTGGCAGGCGATTTCAACGCTAAGTCCGCAGCGTGGGGATCACCTGTCACCGACATGCGTGGCAGAATCCTACATGAGTGGGCCTTAGAGACTGGTCTTTGCATCGCCAACCAGGGGACGACCCCTACATGTGTCCGGCAGCAAGGATCTTCTATTGTGGACGTCACTTTTGCCACTCCGTTTGTTGCGCGCCAAATACTAGGTTGGAGAGTAATAGAGGACGCTGAAACTTTTTCGGACCACCTTTATATCAGATTTGATATCGGACACCGCCGGATACCTTCGGCTCCACATAATGGACAGACGACTAGAAGATGGGCCGTTAAAAGGTTGAACGCAGAAATGCTGGCTGAGGCTGCTATCGTCGCGTCTTGGACTCCCTTGCCACAGGACCCTGTAAATATTACAGAGGAAGCCTTATGGTTTCTGGATACGATGACGCGCATTTCAGACGCTGCTATGCCGAGGGTGCGTTCTCCACCAACCAAACGGCAAGTGTACTGGTGGTCACAAGAGATCGCTCAGCTGCGGGCAACGTGTGTGGTAGCAAGGAGACGGCTGGCCAGACACCGAAGGCTACGGTTAGGTCGAACAGCTGCAGTTGAAGAGCAATTACTGGACAATTTCAGGGTGGCGAAGAAAGCACTCCAAGCTGCCATCAGGAATGCTAAATCCAAGGCGAGAGCGGATCTACTCAAAACCCTGGACAAAGAACCGTGGGGACGGCCGTACCGTATAGTTTTGGGACATTTACGACCACGGACCCCTCCGGCTACACGGTGTCTGCATCCTGAGCTCCTGGAATCAATTCTCTCTACCTTGTTCCCACAGGGAAATGGTATTATTCCCACGATTATAGGATCACATTTGCTGACGGGGCGGAACTCTACAGAGGAATCTCCTGGAGTCACACAGGATGAGCTGGATGTGGTAGTCAGACGCCTTCGTCAGAAGAATTCTGCGCCGGGTCCGGATGGAATACCTGGACGAGTATTGGCTTTGGCATCGGAATTTCTGGGAGAGAGGCTCAAACGGCTCTTTAGTTCCTGCCTAAGGGTCGGTACCTTTCCAGCTCTCTGGAAAGTAGGGCATCTCATACTGTTGAGGAAACATGATCGCCCAACAGAGTAACCTTCCGCTTATCGGCCGATCGTCCTTTTAAATGAAACAGGAAAACTACTTGAGCGGATTATATCTCAACGCATCCTGGAACACCTAAGGCACGTTGGACCGGATTTATCAGACGCCCAATACGGCTTCCGCCAAGGACGATCCACTATAGACGCGATTCTTAAGCTAAAAGCTCTCTCGGACGAGGCTACCTCGCAGGGTAGAGTTTTAATTGCCGTCTCGTTGGATATTTCTAACGCGTTCAACTCACTACCTCGGGAATGCGTCAAACAGGCGTTACAATATCACAGGATACCAGGATATTTGTGTCGGATCATCGAGTCATACATGGAGGACAGGTCTGTCACATGGGTTGGTCCGGACGGCAACAGCTGCCAGAAAGCAACGTCGTGCGGTGTTCCGCAGGGGTCGGTCCTTGGACCGCTCCTGTGGAACATCAGCTACGACTGGGTGTTGCGAGGAGTTCTTTTGACGGGTGCAACGACCATATGCTATGCAGATGATACCTTGGTGACGGCTCGAGGTAAAACATTGAGAGAGGCAATAAACCTAGCCACTGTTAGCGTGGAGCTAGTCGTCGAAAGAATCATGCGACTGGGATTAGAGGTTGCCCTGTACAAAACAAACATATGGCTTGGGTTTTGTACAGGGCAACCTCTAATCCCAGTCGCATGATTCTTTCGACGACTAGCTCCACGCTAACAGTGGCTAGGTTTATTGCCTCTCTCAATGTTTTACCTCGAGCCGTCACCAAGGTATCATCTGCATAGCATATGGTCGTTGCACCCGTCAAAAGAACTCCTCGCAACACCCAGTCGTAGCTGATGTTCCACAGGAGCGGTCCAAGGACCGACCCCTGCGGAACACCGCACGACGTTGCTTTCTGGCAGCTGTTGCCGTCCGGACCAACCCATGTGACAGACCTGTCCTCCATGTATGACTCGATGATCCGACACAAATATCCTGGTATCCTGTGATATTGTAACGCCTGTTTGACGCATTCCCGAGGTAGTGAGTTGAACGCGTTAGAAATATCCAACGAGACGGCAATTAAAACTCTACCCTGCGAGGTAGCCTCGTCCGAGAGAGCTTTTAGCTTAAGAATCGCGTCTATAGTGGATCGTCCTTGGCGGAAGCCGAATTGGGCGTCTGATAAATCCGGTCCAACGTGCCTTAGGTGTTCCAGGATGCGTTGAGATATAATCCGCTCAAGTAGTTTTCCTGTTTCATTTAAAAGGACGATCGGCCGATAAGCGGAAGGTGATTCTGTTGGGCGATCATGTTTCCTCAACAGTATGAGATGCCCCACTTTCCAGAGAGCTGGAAAGGTACCGACCCTTAGGCAGGAACTAAAGAGCCGTTTGAGCCTCTCTCCCAGAAATTCCAAGAAATGCCAAAGCCAATGCTCGTCCAGGTATTCCATCCGGACCCGGCGCAGAATTCTTCTGACGAAGGCGTCTGACTACCACATCCAGCTCATCCTGTGTGACTCCAGGAGATTCCTCTGTAGAGTTCCGCCCCGTCAGCAAATGTGATCCTATAATCGTGGGAATAATACCATTTCCCTGTGGGAACAAGGTAGAGAGAATTGATTCCAGGAGCTCAGGTTGCAGACACCGTGTAACCGGAGGGGTCCGTGGTCGTAAATGTCCCAAAACTATACGGTACGGCCGTCCCCACGGTTCTTTGTCCAGGGTTTTGAGTAGATCCGCTCTCGCCTTGGATTTAGCATTCCTGATGGCAGCTTGGAGTGCTTTCTTCGCCACCCTGAAATTGTCCAGTAATTGCTCTTCAACTGCAGCTGTTCGACCTAACCGTAGCCTTCGGTGTCTGGCCAGCTGTCTCCTTGCTACCACACACGTTGCCCGCAGCTGAGCGATCTCTTGTGACCACCAGTACACTTGCCGTTTGGTTGGTGGAGAACGCACCCTCGGCACGCTGCCGGCCGGACCCAGGGGGAAAGGGGCGGGGGCCCTGGACTCCCATTGCACGGGCTCGGCGAGCTGGGAGGCAGTCTCACAACCGGGCTGCCTCAGCGGGTGCGGCGTGGGAAACGCCTGCCGCCGGGGGTGTTGCGGAGCTTGCTAACGCAACCCCGGGACACCCCCACAGTGCGGTGGAGGTTGTCGTGGAGTTTTTAGCCGGTTAAAGTCGCCGTATGGCACCACCCCTGCGTGGCAGCACAATGGCTGGTGGTCGGTTCAGGTCAGGCTCTCCCCCGAGGGCCTGACAGTCCATGATGGATTTTTCTCTCCACGAAAAAAAAAAAATGTTAGCTCAAATAGGTCGCGAATTGCATGTATCAGGCAACAGCCAAAGCCGAGGTGTGCCGCGCACCCTTGGACTAGTTGTCAAAGTAAAATCGGCTGAGTGCCTTAAGCGCTCGCCTTAATAGTCCGGTGAAGCTGTTAAGACCTTGGTTGGTCAATAGCGTAGTCAGTTCGAAAAAAAAAAAATATATATATTACTTATTATACTCTTTGCAGCGAATGCTCTCACAAGGAATAAAATCCCGATTTTGATACATTCGTCATTGGTGATCCTTAAGTTTAAAAATTCATTTTCACTGATAAATATACTATGAACATCAGAGGCAACTTCATTGAGAATTGAATCTTTATATTCTATGTTTATCGTAAAATATGAGTACTTGCAAAAACTTCTATAACATTTTACACAAAGAAACAAAAATACCGACTTAAAAATGTCATTTTTGGTAATATAATTTTCAAAAGAAATAACTTCAGTCAGCTGCGTTTCTTTCTTTGCGGTAAAGTCCCTTTTTCTGTACCGAGACATATCTATACTAATATTATAAAGAGGTACAGTTTGTGAGTAGTCCGGTGAAGCTGTAAAGACCTTGCCAGGTCAATAGCATAGTCAGTTCGAAAAAAAAAAAAAAAAAGTTACAGTTTGTGGGTTTGTGAGTTTGTGACGTTGTAAGGGGTAATCTCAGGAACTACTGGTCCGATTTGAATAATTTTTTCAGTGTTATATAGCTCATTCATCGAGAATGGTTATAGGCTATATATCATCACGCTAAGGCCTATAGGAGCGGAGCACAGATGAAAAATGTTTAAAAATCGAGATGTTTTTTTTCTTTTTGAGAGCTTCTGCTGTGTGTCAGCGTTGGTCCAGAGTAGTAACTATTACTACGCGGACGAAGTCGCGGGCAGGGGCTATAATCTATATACTAATATTATAAAGAGATAGAGTTTGTGAAGTTGTAGGGGGTAATCTCAGGAACTACTACACCAATTTTGAAAATTCTTTTACCAATATAAAGCCACGTTATTTGTGAGTGTCATAGGCTACATATCATCACGCTAAGACCAATAGGAGCGGAGCAACAATGAAAAATATTTTATAAACGGGGTATTTTTTCCTTTTGAAAGCTTCCGCTGCGTTTAGCCCAAAATAACTATTCCACGCGTACGATGTCGCGGGCAGAAGTTAATAACTGATTATATTATCTATAATCTAATATTACAAAGAGGTAAAGTTTGTGAGGTTGTAGGGGGTAATATCTGGGGAGTCGGAAAAATTTTTCGAATGAAAACGCTACTTATGAACGCTGCCTTAATTATGAGATATACATATATGATTGAGTTCTAGAGAAAAGTTGTAGCCTGATAATGCCTATTACCGCCCAACGAAGTGGGCACGGGTCGGCTAGTTGCTTATAAAGTTCGTAATCGAAATATGGGGAACGTCAGGAACAAAACAAAAGGGTTTATTGTCCGTTTTATTATCGAAAGCTATTAACTCCGGGTCGCCCATTATAGCTTTCGGCACCGATCATTGCACCTAGGTTTATTATGATTGTGTTTATACTTTTGAAAGTTTAAAAACGGACTTTAACTTAGGTTTTCTTGGTTGTTCATTAGCATTTGATTTCATATCATTACTTTATATGTTAAATGTGACCATGTAGTGTCATATCTTAGAATATTGCGAGTGTTTAACCTTTCACCTGGTGTATTGTTATATAACGCGCTTATAATTAAAAAGAAGCAAGTCAAAAATTCAACTTTGTGGGAATCGCAATCGGGCATCGACTTCTAATATATTATTAGGTAGCGCGAATATCAATATTTTTAATTTAATTTGGTTAATCTAATAATTCACTTATTTTTCGCTTTTTAGTGCCTTATTAGTTTTTCACATCGAAGGCGGTTAATTTTTTTTTTTTTTTAAAAAAAAAATGATTTTTCCGTTTTTAGTGTCTATAATTATATCCGGTTTCTATTGGGTATAATAAATCGGTTCCAATTTCCCGTCAAACTTATATGAGATGGTATCAACTGTAAAATTACGTTTTTATTTTTTGAATTAAAATCGTCCAATATCTTAATAGTTTTGTATGCTATCGGTGTTCCTCGAACTCGTGAGGTACACCGAGCTACGTGTTGAAGTGCACTCTTTGAGTCCGTAAATATAACATAATTCCTATGTTCTAAAGAGTCAATATAACCTAGTGCTTCAGCAATTGCAATTAATTCACCGTGCATAATTGATATAGAAGTTTTAATATTAAATTTACTATAATTTTGTAATTGAGGATCGAACCACGCTATTCCAACATTTTCTTTTTCTTTCGACCCATCGGTAAAAATTTTGTAATAATCCCTATAATCATGAAAGATAACATTTTCACATAACTGTTTTAATATGCTAACATTATACCTAGTTTTAGCCTTATTAATACAGTCTATATGCGCTTTAATATTATTATACTATGTAATGATATATGTATGTTGAAATATGTAAGCAATAGAATCTAAAATCGAATGCAAATAAAGATTACCCATTGATTAGGGATGAGAACAATAGTTTTGCATTGATATACTTTGTAGTATAATCGATTCTATTACCAAGTTGATATGAACTCTATTATGTTCTAAAACATATTTTTTTATTTAAATTATCACTTTCTCAAGAACTAAATTGAAAAATAATGGTTTGATTAGTCTTTAAGATATCCGATAATTTCATTGATTATAATTTATAACATCGTATAGCGAACCGTTTTTATTGCAAAGAGCTATAGGGAATATTGAAACATTTACTTACGTCTTATCAAAACTTAATTATTAAATTATTGTATGTGACGTATGTCATAAAAATATACTATAAATAAATATACTATATAAATAATAACCTGGAATCGTGGCCGGTCCTCGGTAGGCATGTCCAGCAGCTACACGTCACTGAGATGAAAATGCTACGATGGATGTGTGGCGTTACGCGGTTAGATCGCATTCGAAATGAACAACGAACATTTTAATGGTGGTAGAGCCACGTTGAAACTATTACTGGTTTCAGCATGAATGGGTCGGCTCGCCCGGGGTAGTACCACCCTCTCATAGAAAACCGACGTGAAGTAACAGTGCTTGCATTGTTGCGTTTCGTTCGGTCAGTGAGAGCGCCGGAGGCCCACCTCCCCTCCCCTCTCCTCCTCTCCCTCTCCCTCCCCTAACCCCTTCCTCCCAAAGGGTGGCAACGCACTTGCGACTCCTCTGGTGTTGTTAGTGTTCATGGACGGTGGTGATCACTTAACAGCAGGTGACCCACCTGTTCGTTTGCCACTTATGACATAAAAAAAAAAACACATCCGTCGTAGTCTTGGAGTCCGTGACATCGCAGACAAGCTGCAGGAGAGTCGTCTCCGCTGATACGACCACATAAGTCGCAGGCCCTCTGACTATGTTGGAAATAGATGTCTCAACATCATTGTACAAGGCCCAAGGCCCCGCGGCAGGCCCAAAAAACGCTGGCTGGACGTGGTGAAGGCGGACATAAAGGCGAATAACCTCACACAAAAGGATGCCGAAGACCGGGCAAAGTGGAGAAAGCTAAGTAGGAAAGCGGACCCTGGCACCAGGCCGGGATAACGCTAGGAAGAAGAAGAAATAATAATCTAGAAATTGACAAATTTTTATGAAAATTTTATAAATAAATAGGGTTATTTATGTTACTTTATTCTGTTTAGTATTTAAATTCTCTCACAGTCATGTTAGAAGGAACGTAGATATTAATGCTTGGTATAATTTTCGACAAATATAATATTATAAATTACATCATTACAATTAATTACACAGCACTTAGATTACTGATTAATATCCAGATAAAAATGTAAGTCATAGATTTATGTTCTAGAAGCTGACTTAATATACAAAACTATTACAACTATTAAATATACCTTTATTTAAATCAATTTATAATACAAAATAAAACCTTTAATAACAACAACTACATGACATTAAGAATATATTATGTAGTTTCATTTATTAAATCAGTAATAATAATTACTAAGATTTTGGGCACGGTATACGAATAAAATGATTAGATTGAAAAGTTTTTACATTAATTGTATCGATTGTATATTATATATCATCTTCGTGTTAACAACAACACTAATATTAACTTTCCAATTCACGCAGTGTAGGTAACGTTTGTTATACCGTTATAAATTACCGTAAAAGTAAACCAAACGTCACACGTTACATTACCATATTTCGGAACGGAACGTACGCCGCTGTCATTATTTTTTGGGATATTTGTTTATTGCGAATTTTAATATTATAAACAGATAACTGAAACGTAAGTATTATAATAATTAGATATGAATTTAAGTGAAAGTTAGTTCTTTGAGCTTGTGCGTGTATTATTTATACCATTAATTATCGATCGCCTATAATTAGGGTACTTAAAACATTTCGTAAGCGATATGCATTACTGAAAATTGGCAATTCGTTCTTTATCGCTGTTTTGCTTGCTTACTCAATAAATTATCAATTTTGTAATGTCATACGATGTGAAGTTTACGCCCATTTATATGTGCTTATTCATTTTTATTTTAAACAAAGTCTTTGTTTTGGCCTGCTAATTATAACATATCATATAGTCGTGTTTTTTTCTTAATTTATGCTATCACATCTCTGGTTAACGGCGTTAAATCTTGTGTGAAGTTTTTGATAATCTAATTTATAATTGGAAAAAGGCAAGAGTAGCCTTACATCTTTGGTTTTTTCCGGTTCCATAGGTAAATTCATTTTGCTATATTAGACTAAACATTAATTATAATATATATTTATGAAATATCTGTATTAATTATGAATTAAGTTGATCAATTTTGAAATCTACAGAGATCTAATATAAGCATCTTTATCCAAGTTGATGATAAATGGCAATGTTGTCATTAAACCGAAAGTGACTGGCTCTCAGATTTAGGTGGTATTGAATACCTTTATTTTTTTTCTTTATGCTTCAATGGTGGCAAACAAGCACGTGGATCAGCTAATAAATAGACACTGCAGCCTATGGATGTTTACAACACTGAAGTAGTCACATGCACAATGCACTTACAGGAATTCTGGCAACCTATACGTGTTATACAGGAACACGATGCTACAAAGAATACCGTTATTGGGCTGTGATCTTCCATGTAGTGAAGGAACTCACCCGGTTAAGTTTTTTTTTTTTTTGTTTATAGTAGCACGGCAAAGTGACTGCACTATGCCTGATGGTAAGCATAGTACAATCCAAAAACAATGGCGACCAACGAGTACATACTGTCCATCGCCGGTTGCCGCTGTCATGCCGGCCTGCGAAAAGCTGGATATGCACAGGCTGATCCCGAAACGCGACCCGCAAAAGCGAATCACTATGACGGGCTTTTTCGCCATATACATGGTGGTTGCGACCCAGTCAGGCTGTAAAACCCTACCACCCGCTTTCGCCATTGCCTCGTTCGTTCTTCAGCAGGGTGCACCACGTGCAGGTGAGGTTGGCTTGGATGTCTCAATTCTTAGATGTTATTTGACACCCCTTACACCCCTTACACCCCTAGACACCCCTTACACCCCTAGACACCCCTTACACCCCAAAGTTTTGAGCGAGGTGAATCCTGCTGTACCCTACCACTTCTTTTGGGGTGTAAGGGATGTTGAATAACATCTAAGACTTAGACACCCAAGCCAACCTCACCTGTACGTGGTGCACCCTACTGAATAATGAATGAGGCGATAGCGGGGTGGTAGGGTTTTACAGCCTGACTGGGTCGCGATCACCATGTATATGGTGAAAAAGCCCGTCATAGTGATTCACTTCTGTGGGTTGAGTTTCGAGATCAGCCTGTGCATATCCAGCTTTTCGCAGGCAGGAATGACAGCGGCAACTGGCAATGGATAGTGTGTCACTCGGTAGTTGCCATTGTTTTTGGATTGTACTGTGTTTACTGTCAGGCACAGTGCAGTCATTTTGCTGTGCTACAATAAAAAAAAACTAGTGATTTTTAACTTCAAGGTGGTAGTTAACCAGGCTGCTCATGTAAAAGATCTGTCACTGTTTGGTTCTTATCTCATTATGTTCCATCATTAAAAGCTTGCATTTAAACCTATGTCGAACTTAGTCTAAACATGCCATTAGTTTTGTAAGTTTCACTTATGGCATTTTGGTGATTATGGCACTTATGTGGTATACCACATATGTCTTTTTGGGTCTAGTAATATACTAAAATGTATAGGTAAGTATTTATACTATGGGACTTTCTATAGTATATAGTTTTTGAGCATATATCTATAATTTAATACATATATGACAAAAAAGTTTCATTTCCTCTATGTGTGTACACAAATACAAGCACTGTTTTTTTAAGTCCATTTATGACATACAGATAAATACTTCTAAAATTTCAAGTGTACCATATTGACTAACATTTCTTTCTGCCAATAACTGTGATTATTTTATTATAATAAAAATTTACAGGGAAATGGCGAGTGAAAGCAGTTCATCCGTATTGAACATGAATGATGCAGACAATGAGGATACGGAGGCTCAGAATGCCACTGATGATCCTGGGGAAAGTGCACCTCTTATAATGGAGCATGGATATGACATTGCTGTTAAAGTACGTCATGTAATATTCATAAGTTTTAAGGTATCAGGAATTACACAGATTCGCAGAGTTGCGTCCAAGGTAACAACCCAATCTGCAGTTTGGCCACTTTGACACCTTTGAGCTTCTTACCATGTTGGCGACGCAGCGTAAAATGTAGCGAAATATAGACATGTGTTGGCGCGCGCATACCAATATCGGTCTGACGCCATATAGGGCACTGTGAGGACAATTCTAGTGTACCCAATTTTTGTGTTAATTTGTGTTTTTCATGGTAATTAATAGGAATTGCGTAATAATTGTATTGTATTAATAGGTTTAAAGCTAAAAAGCATATATAGCAATAAAAATAAACGTAGAATCTTTAAAATTGTAAAAGTAAACATTCTGTATCATATTACGTAAAATATTAGAACTTGTGGATTTTTTGAGTAAATTATGTGTTAAACGATGTATAATTGTATAAAACAACAATAAAAAGTAATAAAAATATATAAAGAGGCCAAAAAAGGCCAAAGTGAAAAGTAGGAAAACAGAATTGAAAACCGACGTGAAGTAACAATGCTTGCATTGCTGCGTTTCGTTCAGTCAGTGAGAGCACCGGAGGTCCACCTCTCTTCCCCTTCCTTCTCTCCCCTTCCGCTTCCCTTCCTCCCCATCCAACACAGGCTGGCAACGCACTTGCGACTCCTTTGGTGTTGCAAGTGTCTATGGACGGTGGTGATTACTTAACACCAGGTGACCCACCTGTCCGCATGCCTCCTATGACATGAAAAAAAAAAAAAAAAGAATTTTGTCGTAAAAACATATATTTTTCGTGTATAACTTTTTATGTATTTATCGTACAATTAAGCTAATTATTGGAGCTAATTGTATCGAGCCTTCCGAGACGAATCTATTGATATATAACACATACTTATTATAATTGTAATTACAATTATAAAATATTTGGTAAAATATCGATGAATAATAGTAAAAATAAAGATGTAAACAAACGAAAATGGAAAGAGCCACCGCGGCTCTCATTACGGTATAGCCTCGAACTACTTAAGCTCGACGGGGGCCCCGTAAAATCGTGGCAGGTTCTTAGCTAATCAGACCATCTACAACAGAGTGTCAATCGTAAGAAGATCATCGGAATTTCATCGTGCATCGTTTCATCGTGGAAAATTCATCGTTGAAAGAAGAAAGAAAAGAAGCGCTGCTACGCCAGGAAGAACCCGCGTTTTCGGTCTGATCCGTGGCTACTGGCCTGCCTGTTCTGCGACCTGTACCTGTGTACAGTGACCGCTGTAACCGCGATTCGCGTCAGTTGTAAGGACTATTGTAAGTCTGTCGAATAAATTCCCCTTCGGCGAAACGTGCAGTTTGGTGTTGCCCGCCAGCGTCCCGGATCCTTTCCCCTTCACCCTCTACCCTTCCCCTCTCCCTAGTCTCCTACCCCTCCTACCCCCTAGTACCCTTGACTGGGCCCGGTCGTGGGTATTCGGGGGTTCCGTCCCTTTTATACCAAGTGGCGAAGAGCCTTAAGTGCTCATCTTAGAAGTCCGGTGAAGCTGTAAAGGCCTGTCAACTCAATAGAGTAATCCAGTGTGAAAAAAACCATGAGGAATTAAAGAAAATATGAATTACTGATTTAGTCTGATTTTTCATTAATTTTGTTAATTTTATTGATTTAAATCAGGGTTTGCATAGCCTGTAGTCCATGCACTAGCGTCCTGTCAGGTTAGCGAAAAATAAAAGCGTAGAAACTGATTACATTTTGTAACTGTTTACATCCGTTCAGTCGTTTTTGAGTTTATGGTGAACAGACCCAAATTGACAGACATGGCAGAAGTCTTTGTTTTATAATATGTGGTGAAGAGGTGAATTCTTTCACAGGTTGATGCTCCTATAAAGCAACTGTCAACTCTAGAGACGTTTGTCACATACCGAGTCAGATGTGTGTGTGCAAGATGGCCGACACCACCTTATGTAAGACGACGGTATAATCATTTTAAGGTGTGTATACACATTAACACTTATTAAACAATTACACATTAAACATGGAAAAATTAAGGTTACTTTACAAATGTAAATAGCAAAATTATAAACATACAAAAGAGAAAAATCTACAGTTTCCTTTTGTTGATTTCGATCATTTCAAGCAATTATTTTACAACTAAGATCCATAGTGTTAGTAAGATGGGAAAAAGAAGATACAATATTTTTTCAACCCCTCAACTGATTTTTTAAGAGGGGATCTCAAAATGGCAGTCTATGTTTTCGAATATCTAGCCAATTTTTTATAGTTGTAACTTAATATACATAATTTAATGTATTTTCATATGTTGTAAACCTTCTGCAGCCTACAGTCTGTTGACCATAGCATCACAATATCTAAAATCCTTACGATTTTGGACAATCCATGAGTTAAAGAGAGAGTAATTAAAAAAATCAATAGTTTATGCTTTTTATGACGTGTACCGCAAGACCAATCGTAATATGTGACGTCACACCTTCCGAAACATTGTACTGACATTTACATTTATTTATATAGTTATTTGGTATATAACGAAAAAAAATAGTATTGTTTTGGCATCGTGATACTCCAACGTGAGCATATTAGGAGACATTTTGAATCTCATCCAATGGTAAATGATACTGTGGTTCCAAATGGGAACCCGCAAAACCTAAAGGGGCTGGCTCTCAGGTGCAACTGACAGAACACACCATCACAATTATCTTACATCGTATGATGAATTGATGTGCAAGTTTATTGAAGACTAGCTATCCCCATGACTCCGTCCGCGTGGAACCTTATGATAAAAACAGCTATTAATAAATGTATTAAATCCATTTACTTATCTCTAAGTTAGTAGTCAGTAGTTATATCTCTTTAGTATGACCATCCGTGACGTGTTATGTGTGTCTGTGTTAGTTGTTTTTGTTTAAAATTTTGTATTAACATTAACGTCCGTTTATCGTCGTATATAGGCTCCCATCGAAAATCAGCGCAGCAGTACTACTTACAGTATTGCAGATTTTTGCTGAATGGGTTCGCCAATTGTTTTGTTGGGACATCTATTTTTCATTTTTAAAATGTTTTTTTTTCTGTCTAAATAGTTTGTGTAATTTAATTTAATTGTATGGTTGTTTCCACAATAAAGTATTTCTTTCTTTCGTTCTACCTACTTTACTCTCGTACTTAAGTCGCGTCGTCATTAAAATTACAATAACTTTTGATAGACCGTATCGATTTTAATGAAATAAACACTAAATGTTACTAGAAGATATGCTTTATAATTTACTTCAAAGGTTTTATCATGTAAGCAGTATTTTAGCAATGATGCTAGTCCAAACTACCTTGTTTGTTTGATTTTAATTGATTGAAATGTATTTTATTACTTATTTTTAGACGCCTACAATAATTTATTTCACAAAAATCTAAAATGCACAGGCACGTTACATTTACCTTCTTAATATATGTATAGATAATAGTGGAAAAATTATGGCATAAAAAAATCTAAATTTTAGGCCATTACTATGCCATGCTATAAGTCTGTCTATTTGTATAAACAGGCATCACTGCTAAAATACTGGGTTCATGATAAAATCTCTTTGATACGTATTTTGTCAGATTATACGGTACTCTTGTAATAAGTTCGGGATTACAGGGTGTTTGTATTTGTACTTTGTTTTTGATATATCTATACATAAATAGATTTGTCAAAAATAGATCGAAATTGTTTTCTTTTTTGCCGGATAGTCGTTGCATAAGAGGCTTGCTCAGGCGCATCCGTTGATCGCGCCTCCCCCCCTCCCCCCACTGCATACAGCGAGGCAACAGCTGGACCGATACTCCCCATCATTCGTCGCTATAAGGACTATGGCTCTACACGCGTTCCTAGGTAAATGTTTACTAATCGTAAAAATAAAATACTACCACCCGACACACAGAAACACCCCCGTGAAGTAACAGTGCACGCATTGTTGCGTTTCATTCGGTCAGTGCGAGCGCCGGATAAAGAACCTCCCCTCCCTTCTCCCCACTCCCCCTCCCCCAAACCCAAGGTTGCAATGCACTTGCGACTCCTCCGGTGTTGCAAGTGTCTATGGACGATGGTGATCACTTAACATCAGGTGGGGCATCAGGAAGGGCCTGTTCGCCTTCTATGATATAAAAAAACTATAGTTTTATTACTATGTTTTTCTTCACCAAAAGCTCTGACCCGTTGGCCCAAGAAAACTAACCCCTGAACTTGTATCGCTTCATTAGTTGTAAATTGCTATACAACAAATTACACAACAGCAGAATAACTAACAGCAGTTTATAATGATAATCGTTGTGAAATAACATTGTTATTTATAACTACCTTTCTCATCTAAATATAGGCAGTACTTAGAAGAAAACTTGTACTGTTTTTTTTAATGCCTCTGAATTGGACTCCGTTTACAGATCGTGTGGCAAAGCATCCTATATTGACCTACAGTGAAGACTTCAGGATATTCTTAACGACACCTGATGATGAACTGGACAAGGTTAGTACCGTTGTATTCTATTGGTGGTTGGAATATTGTTGCCAGGAGAATTTTATAAATAACTTTTAAAGCTGGCATGAAATGGTCATAAAAGTTGGGTTTTATGTATAATTTGGTCCAACTTGAGAGATGGGATAATTTATATTTAAATTAATGGCCAAGATGTTTTTAAATTCCAAATTAAATGATTATCAATGTTGATTATTGTTATTAATTGTAATATTTATCAGTCTCGAACAGATGGCGCTGTAAATTAGTATGTCGACAGAGAACTGTAGGACCAACTGTTAGAATATCTCATCGATGGCGGCACGTTTTAATTTCTTTTTTATAATAATAACTGAGCCACAGCAACGTGTGGCCCTGTCAGCAAGCAATCTATTAAAATTTTATGCCACAAAAATGTAAAACTCAATGTAGTAACTTGAAATTTTTATTTAGGATGCTTACTTTAGTTTATTAAGTATTTAATACTAGCCTTTACTTACAGCGACTTCGTCTGCATGGAATAGTTACTTTGGACTAACGCTAACCTATACCTAATGCTAGCCTATTATAGCCTATGTTTCAAATCGGACCGGTAGTTCCTGAGATTATCCCCTACAACTTCACAAACTCACAAACTCTCCCTCTTTATAATATTAACTAGCCGAGCCGTGCCCACTTCGTTGGGCGGTAATAGGCATTATCAAGCTACAACTTTTCTCTAGAACCCAACCATATATCTCTAATAGTTAAGGCATCGTTCGTAAGAAACGTTTTCGTTCGACAATTTTTTCTCCGACTCCCCAGATATTAACCCCTACAACCTCACAAACTTTACCTCTTTAAGATATTAGTATAGATAATATAATTAGTTAATAGCTTCTGCCCGTGACTTCGTACGCGTGGAATGGTTATTTTGCGCTAAGACGCAGCGGAAGCTCTGAAAAAAAATACCCCGAATTTGCAACATTCTTCATTGCTGCTCCGCTCCTGTGGGTCGTAGCGTGATGATATATAAACTATATAACCTTCCCTGATAAATTAGCTATATGACACTCAAAGAATTTTCCAAATCGGACCAGTAGTTCCTGAGGTTACCCCTGACAACGTCACAAACTCACAAACTTTACCTCTTTATAATATTAGTATAGAGTATAGATAATATAGATTAGTATAGATATCATATACTGTTACACATTTTATAGATATTCAAGAGTGAATACAGAGCTTTGAACCTGTGGGGTTTGGGTAACACCCTTTCGTATGGCGGTGGAGAGTCGAAACCAACCAACGGTGCAAGGTATGTATTATTTTCGATCTGTGCATATAAATAAAATCAAATTGGCTATTGTTTGTCTGAACTGATTCTGAATAGGCTGGTGTATATTGTTTCAGAGTTAAAGACCCGGAGTTCACATCGGCCATAGACTACTTGCAATCGTTGCAGCACAAACTGACAACTCTCTGCTCGCTATCAACCAAGATGCATAAAGGAACAGCTGCGTTGAATATTGAATATATGAAGTAAAACCTTTCTGCCATATTATATTAGCTAAACAATTACCATTTTAGGCCAGTAATTTAACTTTAGAGAAGTTTAGTATAATAATTTTAGATCTTTCAGGCAGTAACATTACTTTAACTCTTTATTTTAGTGTTGTAACTTTTATTTCAGTTCCGTTACTTTAAAATTAGTAACTTTACTGTAGGTTTTTACTTTATGGTAGTTACTACTCACTTTAGAACTTAGTGGTTAGTAGCTTTATAGCTATCAGACTATCGATTTCAGGTCAGTAATTTAACTTTAGAGAAGTTTAGTATAATAATTTTAGATCTTTAAGGCAGTAACATTACTTTAACTCTTTATTTTAGTGTTGTAACTTTTATTTCAGTTCTGTTACTTTAAGATTAGTAACTTTACTGTAAGTTTTTACTTTATGGTAGTTACTACTCACTTTAGAACTTAAGTGGTTAGTAGCTTTATAGCTACCAGACTATCTTTGCATTTTATTTTAGAATATTAATTTTAGGTTTATGACATTTGGTAACATTATTTTAGCTCTTCATTTGTAAGGTTTTAATTTTTATTTCAGTATCATTATTTAAAGGATAGTAACTTTACTGTAGCTTTTTACTTTATAATAGTACTAACCTATTTTTTTTATGATAGTGTTTTGATCCTTAAAATGATTTAGTCTAGTTTCATATAATTGTAGTTTGTGTCTTTGTCCAAATTTTGATGCTAAATAAATTACAAAATGCCTTCGGATAGCTTCGATCCTGTCAGTATGGACGTTATAGTATGGATCCCATACCACCGAACAATATTCTAGGATGCTTCTAACTAACGTCATGAACAAAATGACTAACGTAGCAATATTTTTAAATGGTTTTGATATTCTGAATATAAAACCCATAACTTTGTTAGTTTTTGATGTAATGTAATCACAGTGGTATGTATAAGTTAGTTTTAAATCAATCCATACGCGAAGATCCTCTAGTGTATCCTGGCGCTGTAACTATGTACTGTTTAGTTTGCACGGATACACTATTGGGGACCGTTTCTTCGTGTAAGTAACCTAATGTCCTTCAGCGCACTTAAGACTCCCCTGGTGTTGCTAGTGTCTATGGACGGCGGTGATAACTTGCCATTAAGTGACCCGCCTGTTCGTTTGCCCCCTATAATATATAAAATAATGACATCTCATGATATGAGTATCGTCCATAAATATTGCTACTGTGTAAACGTTCACCTCGTATAAAGGATTAGAATAGGATTTAGCTCATTTTGAAACGTACCGAGACGTGCATTGTGTGTGGTGTGTCAGCATGAAGCGCGTGTGCGACTCGTGGAGCGCGCAGTGCGGGGGCGCCGAGTGCCGCGGCGCGGGGGCGGCGGGCGCGGGCGCGGGGATAAAACTTTTGATAATTTGGTCTTTATTATTAACGCCGTATATATACTTTATACAATACTAGCCGACCCGTGCCCATTTCGTTGGGTAATAGGCATTATCAAGCTACAACTTTTCTCTAGAATTCAATCATATATCTCTCATAATCAAGTCAGCGTTCGTAAGAAACGTTTTCGTTAGACCATTTTTCTCCGACTCCCCAGATATTACCCCCTACAACCTCACAAACTTTACCTGTTTATAATATTAGTATAGGTTAGCTAGCTAGTATAGGTTAGTATAGCTATTTTGGGCTAAGACGCAGCGGAAGCTCTTAAAATGAAAAAATACCCCGATTTTGAAACATTTTTCATCTGTGCTCCGCTCCTATTGGCCTTAGCGTGATGACATATAGCCTATAACCATTCTCGATGACTGAGCTGTATAACACTGAAAGAATTATTCAAATCGGACCAGTAGTTCCCCCCAGTAGATTACCCCTTACAAAGCCACAACGTCACAAACTCACAAACTTTACCTCTTTATAATATTAGTAAATATAACTATATATATATATATATACTCTTTACTAAGTATATATATATATATATATACTTATATAGTGTACAATATTTCAATTGTAAACAATAACTTACGAAATATGACGTGCAAATATTTTTTTAGATAACAACCCACTTTTATTTTAAATCGTGGAATTATAGTATAACTAAAATTTAATAAATACTTTGTACTTTATTTTATCTTAATCGTTATGGTTGTTAACAGCGGCTTACGTTTCCGGTGGAAGCGGGACTGACGATCTTCATAATAGGTAACACTATATTTTCTCATAAATATGTGTATTGAATGCTTTACAATATCTATAATAAAATTGATATGATTTAATTTTATCACATGACTCTTTAAAGTGCCAACCTTGTCTAATTTTATATTGTTTTTGTCATAGTTCGGTGTAAAATTGAATCGACAGACCGTGAATCAAATTTGTTTTAAGCGCCATCCATTGAAAAATTTTTGGTACTATATTATTAGCAGTACATGTTGATATTTTTTGTGTACTTTCCAAATTCAAAGCTATTAATTTTGCAATCAGGTTGGAACAAGCATCAGAAGCGATTCGTAGCGAGTTATCCGACTGGACTCCAAAAACCAGGGCAGATCTGAAGCGTCTACTCCTGGATCTAGCTGATAGGAAGGTAGCAACACACAGCCAGACCCTAATGGGATGGGAACATGCCCTTAGACTCTGCTCGGAGACTGATGTCAACCAACTGTTCAAAACCGTCTCCAAAACCGCTGTCCTGAACCTGTCTCCAACGAAATGTCGCGTTGATGCCACCCCCACGGAAACTGAAAGGGATTTGGATGATTTGGAGGCAGACAGCAACGATTCCATCTCAAGGGACGGTGTCACAGACTTTGATAATGTCATCTCAGAGATGAGTTTTGATGCAAGTGTAAAAAATCGCGAGCATTTATCGGAAGAACACCAGCATAAAAATGGATCCGAGGGACCGAACGTTGGGAAACTAGATCTTGGGAACTACAATGAGGAAAATAGTTTCTCCGATGTCAGAGTTTGCACGAATGATGATTTTATCCAAGACATTTTGAATGATGACACTGAATTGAAGACAGGACAAGATATTAAAGTCAAAGAAATATCTACTTCAAATGTTCATAAAGGAGATAATAACATTAAGAAGAATGGATCTGAGGAACTGAAAGTTGGGAAACTTGATCTTGGCAACTACAATGAGGAGAACAGTTTATCCGAAGCAAGAGTTTGTACAAGTGATGATTTTATCCAAGACATCTTGAACGATGACAGTGAATTAAAGACAGGGAAATATGTGAAAGCTGAAGAGACATCTAGTGTTGACGGAGGAGAAGATAAAGTAAAAACTGATGTAACATCAGACCCGTTGAGAGACTTCTCCGAAGTTGATCTCTCATGATTTTTGGATACAGTGTTCTATAATGTTTTGAAGCAATTATAATGACCATATCAGAACTGTAAATAAGTGTGTGAATGTGTTTGACAGCGGTTTGGAAAAGTGTTTTTTTAAATTATTGTGTTAACATATCAATGCAATTATCAAGGGGCATAGGATCAATTGTTTAAAAAGCATTACATGATTTTAAAGTTGACCATGCTCGATACTTATTTATACTATTTATTTATTTCTTCATTGGTAATAGGCCCTAACACAGTTGGAGATTAGAAGACTCGTAAGTATACTAACATTTTATTAATGTATCTGAGGCTACAATTAAAAATCAGATGTCACATCAAGTGCCCGCGCGCACTAGTTGCGGTGCGGAATAAAAAGCGCACCGGAAAAAAATCCGCAATAGATGGTCTGCACACTGCGGTAGACTTTCCGAATAGTCTTAGAGCCAGAGAATACCAGACCTACCTTATAAGTCAGTGTTCAGTGGTCAGCCTTCCAAGCGACACGCAATTTGCGTTTTTAATATTACTCATATATCACAAACATTTTTTTCCGGATCATAAATTATTATTATAACTTAAGTTCACGGAATTCATTTCTGTTATCTCAATGCAGTGTGAATTGTGTAGCAACATTTTTACTGATGGAGCACAGTGTAGTTTATGTGAAAAACACCTGGATTTTACATGCGCCAAGATGACAGAAGCCGGGTGGAAGAAGCTTGGTGCTGAACGTAGGTCTAATTGGAAATGCCCTTCATGCAGAGCCCTATCCCCGTCACGAAAACCTGAAAAGGAACAAGTGACGTTAGAGAACATTATGAAGGAGCTTACTGTCATAAAACAGCAGCTAAGCGGAATTTCAGCATTATCCAACGACATTCAAATCATAAAAGATGATCTAGTAGTGCTCAAAGCTTCTAGTCAATTTACGAGCGAAAAAATTGATGAATTAGAGTCCAACACTAAAAATGTTGAAAGAAGATTAGTCAGTCTTGAATCAAAATGTATTAACTTGGAGACAAATTTCGCAGACTTAAACTTACAGATGTCTATCAACGAGAAACGATCACGTCTGAATAATGTTGAAATTAAAGGCGTACCACTGAAGAAGGATGAAAATTTATTCAAAATAGTCGACAAGATCGGTACAGAAGTTAATTTCGTAATACCTAAAACTCAAATCAATTACATATCGAGAGTTCCATCACACAACATCAAGGATAAACCTATTATAATCAGCTTTTTGAACAGATATGTAAAGGAAGACTTTATCGCAGCATCTCGAGCACTGAAGACCCTCAAAGCTGAAGATTTAGGCTTTACAGGTGCATCACAAAGAGTCTACGTAAACGACCACTTAACTGCTGATTCAAAGGTCCTCCTGAACAAGACCAGAGAAGCCGCGAAGCATAGCAACTACAGTTATGTTTGGGTAAAATTCGGAAAAATACATGTCCGTAAGAACGAAACTTCTCGTACAATTATAATTAACAAACAACAAGATTTAAACAAAATCACCTAATTTATTACATAATCGATATTTTTACACATATGTTAACTAAATCAACAATTTGTTTACTTTTTTCTTTAACATTTCATAAACTACGTTATAATATATGTCAAAGGTTGAATACCCCTGTCTTTACTGCTCAATTCTCATTATGCTTATACTATCGACGCGCATGTGTGCATTGGTTTGTTTACATTATAGTAAAAAATCGGTGTCATATATCTATTCCGTTCATACCACAGTGCGTAACACCACAAGGTTACTGCGTGAAAGGGAAGTCTAATTGTATGTATTTCCTACATTCATTGCTTATTTTGTATAAATTTTTATATTACCTACATAAATTTACCCACTTTACTATGAACTGGCATTATACCTTAATTTTATTTATAGTTAATTTGTATCTATTATTTTCTTGGCCTCATGTCTGTTAACGCGTTTAATATGAGTCTTGGGATTAAAACAAGAGATCTAACTATTTTTTACCAGAATGTAAGAGGGCTACGATCAAAAACGTCGTTGTTTTATAGAAATCTTAGTCTCAGTTCATATGACATCATTATATTAACGGAAACGTGGCTGATGGAGGGCGTGAGTGACTCTGAACTATTTGATAATCGATACATAGTGTGGCGGCGGGACAGAGATTATCTGCTCGCCGATCAAACCCGCGGAGGGGGAGTACTCATTGCAGTACGCAATGATTTGTCAGCTACTTTACAACAACATTTTTCGTCTACCGCTGAGGATTTATGGCTTGTCTTGCCTACTAATCATATAAATACTAATTCAAATTCTGAATATAGTTCCAATTTGTACATATGTGTACTATACCTTTGTAAACAAAACTTGGGTCACTCATTCTCAAGTCAATTAAAGAATTTTCTAAATAAACTGGACAATATTGTCATGAGTCATCCGGACGGTAGATTTTTAATAGTTGGGGACTTTAATCTAAGCGGAATTTCTTGGCAACAGAACGATAACGATAATCAATTATTAGCGGGCAATGTGAAAAGCACAGACGAGTATATGTTTATAGATGCATTGCACATGCACAATTTAGCTCAATTCAATAATGTAGTGAATATCCATGGGAGAATATTGGATTTAGTCTTATCAAACGAATGTGTAATTGTCTCGGAATGTGAAGAACCTTTAGTACCCATAGATCCACATCATAAGGCATTAGTTATACGCATTGAATCGTCCATTAACGTACCATATTTAAAACCTGCAGCTCGAACTAAATATATGTTTCACAAAGGTAACTACACTGAGATAAACACGGATATTTTAAGCATTGATTGGTACCAGGAGTTTTCTAATATATGCGTTGAAGACGCTATTAATCGTTTTTATAGATACCTGAAATTCCTTATTGATAGGCATATTCCGAAGGTTAAAGTAAATAGTAGTAACAGCTTTCCTATTTGGTACACAGCGGCTCTTAAGAAATGTGTCAAAGAAAAACATAAATTCTTTAGAAAATTTAAAAATTACGGCAATCGGTCGGATGGTGAGTCATTCAAACTGTTAAGAGTAAGGTGTAAGCGATTAGAGGAAGACTGTTATAATTCATACATTTCTACAGTTGAAGATTCTATTAAGAATAATCCCAAGCACTTCTGGACTTACGTCAGAGCGCGACATAAATCTTCCATAATACCCGGCTCTGTTCATTATGGTCAATCAACACTGACCACCGGTGAGGAGATATGTGATGCTTTCTCAAACTACTTCTACTCTACTTTTTTACAACCCTCTCATTCTTCTCCTTCACCATTTATGTTACCTTGCAGTGGGGATGACTCACTCACGTACATTGCCAATATCCATATAAATGTTTCAGACACAACTAAATTACTCAAATCCCTGGACAGTGCGAAATCGGCTGGGCCAGATCATATACCGCCTATTTTTCTAATCAAATGTGCCGATTCAATTGCAATTCCCGTCAGTATACTATTTACTAAATCACTATCTGAGTGCATTGTACCCTCAGTATGGAAACGAGCATTTATTACCCCAATACATAAGAAGGGCTCGAGATCGGAAGTTAATAATTACAGACCAATATCTAAGTTGTGTGTATTAGCAAAGGTGTTTGAAAAAACTGTACATACACAGCTATATGCTTCCTTAAATAATAGTTTCAGTTCTGCTCAACACGGATTTCTGAAAAAACGCTCAACTACGTCTAACTTAATACTCTTAAATGATTTTATATCTGACGCCATGAGCAAGGGGAAACAGGTCGATGTAGTTTACACTGATTACAGCAAATGTTTTGACAGAATAGATCATCAATTGCTAATAGTCAAGCTGCATCTTATAGGGATAAGGGGGGACCTATTGAGATGGTTTTCCTCATATATATCCAATCGTTCCCAAGCAGTAGTAATTAATAATTACATATCCAGCTGGGTAATAGTTCCTAGTGGTGTTCCGCAAGGATCTCTTCTGGGACCGCTATTATTTTTGATCTTCGTTAACGATATCGACAATTGTCTCCGCCACTCACAACTTCTATGCTTTGCAGACGACATGAAAATTTTCACAGCCGTCTCTTCGACCTCAGATGTTGATGCTCTCCAATCAGACCTAACCCGATTAAGTGATTACTGCACCTTAAATAAACTAGACCTAAATCCTTCAAAGTGTTCAGTCATTACTTACAGCAGGAAGTCAAATATTATCATCTCGGAATATAGTCTGAAAGGACATAAGATCCCGAGGAGCTCTAGTGTACAAGATCTTGGCGTGACTCATGATTCCAAGTTACTTTTCAAGGAGCATATCAATAACATCATAATCAAGGCATCCCGGGCCCTAGGATTTATAATGAGGATGTCGAATAGTTTTAAGGAGGCTAAGACCCTCAAAATTTTATTTTGTACATTTGTCCGTAGCATACTTGAATACGCTTGCCAGGTCTGGAACCCTCGCTACGACATATATATATCTCGTATCGAAAATATACAGATAAAATTTCTCAAATACCTTTGCTATCACCAAAAACTTAAATACTCCTCAGATGATTATTTTAAATTATGTGGTAAATTTCACATTCTGCCCCTAGCTACACGTCGTGAAATAGCTGACATCACTTATATGACGAGCATCATATCTGGCGCAACGGACTGCCCGGACCTTCTTAAAAATATTAGTTTTAATGTTCCTACAAAGGTTATGAGACACTATACGCCGATCCATCTTCCATTGGTGTCCACCAATTATCGTCAAAATTCGTTTCTGTGGCGGGCAGGGAATAGTTTAAACAAACAAACAAATAAATATGATTTCGACATATTTTGTATTAAGCCAGAGTCAGTGAGACGGGTACTCAGCCTTGACTTTTTCTCTAAATATAAATAAGCGTTGATTGAGTGTGCTTGGAAAACTGTTATCCACATAGTAATTAAGTATCCAGATGCCTATTCGTGGAGACCTGTAAATGGTTTTCTGTTGCTTATTATCCGTAGTAATTCTTGTAATTAGTGCTGTTGGTCTTCCTATAAACTAAATAAATAAATAAATAACGATTTTACATTTTTCTTATGTCTCTCTTGGAAATCAATATTATTTTGCTATTATTTGTTTTCAAATAACACAAATTAATATGTCTCTCATTATGAAGTTTTATGAAAACTGAATTGCATTTATTTTATAAACTATACAAACAACAATAGCAAAACGTGTACTTCTATATTATTTATATGTATCTCATAAGATTTCGCCACCGTTAAGAATGAGAGTCCTCCAATACTCCTTACGACTTCATTATAATATGTCAATTTTCTCTATATATCTATAATTAAATATTTACATGTATTATACATAAAATCCTTCCAAACTGAATTGTCTAAATGGCTGTGAAAACTGTCAAAATCTGTTTCACACCTTAGAAATACTAAGGAAACAAACAAACAGCAAAACACGAATCGTTATGTATAACACGCAGCGACGTCATTCCTTCACCGTAGTTCGAGCATCATTGCGATAATTTCCGTTTTTTTTCCGCACCTACCAGATATAAATCGGGTGCGAAATTTTATCCGCAATGCGTGCGCTTCCATAAAATTCCATATGTTACAAATTTTACAGAAAAAAATCGCAGTGCATTCGGGCACTAAAATTAGTAGTTACAGGAATTACACCTACAACTAGCTACATTTCAAAATTTAAGATTAATCTAGGTCTGTGCAGCATACTTTAAAATCATGTAGTATAGTGTTTAATATATGAAACAAATTTTTATTACTCTCGAATGATAAAAGTACTGATGGTAATTGAGTTCATTCAATGGTACAATTCTGTAAATTACTTTAAACCTCATATAAATATATAGTCAATAGTTGAAACTAACCCAGAAATTAGTTACCTTAACAGTTTATAGATGGTGCTTTTATCGAAACTGGCATATAATATGCACTGATTTAGATGATTATAATATTATAGTATATTGGAATAATAAATAAATAGAGTTTTTGGCGGGATCTTGGTCTGTCATGTAGTGGATTCTATTTTTTATTCATAATCTTGTGTTACTCGAATCTATATTGTGTAAAATTGGTGGTGTTTTATGTAATATAGTAAGTGAAGCGAATGGAAATTAATACCACGGACCATGAATTCTCAGATGCCACAAAAACTCCCTGGAAAGTTCTAACAAGATGGCCACCATATTGTTAGAACATTGAAATTATGTCAAGAAACTTGTAATATCGATACTCACTTCACAAAAATAAAGTTAAAAAAAAATTGTTATAGCAATAATTTAGTCATTTATATGATGTGTATACAGCGCCATCTCTTGATACTAGTGTTTAAAAATACATTAAAGTTATAGCAACAGTAGCGCCATCTCTTAAATTGTGCTAATATTACGTTGATATGATGTGATATATGTACCCATTTATTTGTAATAATATTTGATGAAATTGATCATTGAATGTTAAAAAGGAGTATTTAGATCCCAAGTATTAAGCTAAATATATGGTTTTTATGGTTGATCTATGTTCCTTAACGCAGCTTGATCTAAGGCTTACCGAAGCCAAAAAAAATGTTATGTTGATTGTTGATTAATTTAGAGTTTTATATTTTGTTTTGATTTATTTAAAGAATTATTTACTTTTCTTTTTCTTATTTATAATGCTATAAATATGTACGAATATATACCTTGGAGTGTAATCTATAATATTTCATAACAATTTTTGTATAAAAAAAACCTTTATTTCATTTATGAATCGGGTACTATCTATACTTGTGTTGAATACATATTTATCTGCTATCTCTTTATTCTGTGTATTTTTTTAATGGCTATATTTGTATATTTTGTAATAACAAAAGTGTGGTAAAGTAGTTAGGGTCTATTTGTTTAGGTTTTTAATTAATAAAAGAATATACAGCAGAAATCAAGAATAACAGCGATGTCTATGTGACTTGTCTGTTAACATGCTCTCCTTGTATTATGGTACCTAATAACAGCTTTTTAATAAGATGTCTCAGAAAACTTAACATCATGCCCAGTCAATCATTTGACGAACTGATATAGTACAACCAAAAATGATTACATCTATTATATTGCAATATCTCCAAAAATTAACTTGTGTCATTTTTTCTATTAAAATATTAATAATCTTCATTTGCTCTGTTAGTAATGAACGAACATAACTGCCTTGAGAACATAAATATATTCATGAATTATTTAATATATTAAAATTAGTTATAATACTCAATATCGGCAATAATAATTTTAGATGATATTAGAATGTTATCTGTACTAATTAGTAAAGCTTGAAATTTTTTAAAACCCACGGAAGAAAGCTCTATTCTTTGTTCGGTGTTAAAAACTATTTTTGATGTTGTGACTTCAACGTATTGGTGAAGTTATTTCTGCAAAGAGAAATCCGAGTCTTGTTTATTTTAATAAACATTAAAGTCGATTTGACGTTTTACGCAGTTAATAACAACTTTAACGTAATAATAGCATTGGAATAAGTATATCAGAATTTGACTATTTTGTGTGTTTTAGTGTATATACCATAACAAAGAAAGAAGGTTTTGTATTCCACCAATATTGGTAGCGGATCACTGTTCAAATGTTAGTTTCTTTTTTAATTATAGCGATTATGTTCACTGATAACAATGTCACATGTTTTTTTATGCTATGTATTAATAAAGAGAGAAATAGTGCTCTAGTTAAATTAATTTTCCTGTGATTTACCTCAAATTGTAATCCTATCAAAAATCAAAGTTATGATATATAATGTCTGTTGTACAATATACTGATTAATAAACTCATCTATTGAAATATTATTTGCTAAGCCTATCGAAATATTTAATCAAAAACATAGATCTGCCATTGAAAGTGTTAGAACTTTACTTTGTATGGAATTCTGTATTAATAAATAGGTTATTGTGCTAATCTTTGTATATACGTAAAATACATTAATTATATGTATTAATTTATTACAAATGTGATGTTTTATTTATCCTATTAGAAAACTTACTCAATTTACATTCTCAGAGAGCTACATCCTAAGTAAATATTCTTCACATAACAATTTCACTTGACAATATTCCTCCTTGAGTTATCATGGAATAAATGACTTATAGTAATCATAATGTATCAGTCTAAAATGTACTAGGAAATAAAGATCTCTTTGCGGTGGAAGGTTTACCAATATCTAGCTATTTTACCGTTACTTGAATATGTTACGTCAGGTGAATGTTTAGACAGTAGCAATATTTATAGAGGACAGTATGCACTCGATTCTCGTTCTAAATCAATAAAAAAAATAGGTGCTTAATATTTGACCTAATTATCTAGAAACATACAAAAATTATACTCAGTCGTCTAGCGTTTATGTTAAAGCACAATGTCAATGAGCGTTGGGTGTAGTGAAAGTGAAGTCAATCAATTAACAAAGGATAAGTTTTCGAAGTTTGAACAAAGAAATTGTCTGTTTTATTATCGAAGGTCGCTCCGGGTCGCCGTTCGCAAGTTTTATCACCGGTCATTCAACCTAGGTTATTTTAAGTTATTATCCATGCTTCTGAAATTCTTAGAACAAACTTTACCATAAGATTGATTTTGTTGTCTATCATTATTTGTTTTGATATACTTATTTTATGTGTTAAATGTGACCATGAAGTATCATATCCTAGAATACTGCGAGTGTCTAACCTTTCACCTGGTATATGATGTTGTTATGTTATATATCTTAGAATGTTTAAACTCACCATTATTCAAATTCAGAGTAAAAAATACTTTATTCAATTTAAGCCCTCAGAAAGCTCTTATGAACGTCATAGCTACCACCGGTTCGGGCAGAGAATCACCTACTCATTGGAAGAATCGGCAAGAAACTCGACCTTTTTTTATTTTTTATTAACGTGGGGAAATCCTTTATGGATGCACCACCCTCTCGGGGGAGAGAGTGGGTTATGTCTGACTCGCACGGACTAAAACCCCACGGTGTACCGTCGGCCGCATGGTAGGGGCGGCCAGGGTTTGAACCTGCTATCTTCCTAATAATCGCCCCTGCCCCTCCGGCCCATCCCCTCAGGTTCGGCTACGGTAGTGAGAGGAGGCGAGCGTTCCGCCTCCTCCTTCTTCCTGCTTTTCTTTGGCGAAGAGGGCCACTTCGCGGATCTTTCTCACAGACCCTCTCCGCCGCATATTTTTACAAACATAGATAATTACATTCGTTTTTAGTGAATGCACAGAGAGGGGTATCATTTCCAGACGTCACCATTGTTCACATATTGATCCATCCTATAATAGTTCCTAGTTCCCAAAGTAATCAACCGGGGGTCTACGTACGGGAGACAAAAAATGGGTCCACAATTTGTAAGGCGGAGTCCATTAAAATTTATCTGCTTTCAATAGTGAACAACTAAAATGTTGGCTTGACTTCACTTATCAATGTAGGCAGATAATATTTTAAGAAGCTCGGCGACTGTTATTTGTAAAAACTTGGACATTCCATGCTCAGTACGTGTCAAAAGTTGCAATTTTACATAGTTAGATCTAATCTTCACATTTTTGTTGAGTTTTGGGAATATAGTAGTAATGTACTGCAGGGGGTCCACTGGATCCAGCAAAGTTTTGAAAGTGGTCAAGATAATAAAAGGAGTGTTCTTTAAACACGATATATATATATATATATATATATTTATTTATTTCTTATATATATATATATATATATAAACGGGCTTTTGGATAAAGTAGAGAATGATGTTTTCTCTTGCAAATACGACAATTGCTTGTTTGACGATAGGAGAACAAAGTATAATTTACTCCAAAACAATTAAAACTCAACCTATTAGCTTGTGCAAAGTTACGACGGGCATCGACATTTTCCTTAGCAAATTTCTTACAATTCATTATTTTATGGTTTTCTGAACAAAATGTGCAAGAGGCTACCGGTATTACATGCATTACTTTCGTTGAATTTTTTTTTTTTCGAACTGACTACGCTTTTGACCATGCAAGGTCTTAACAGCTTGACCGGACTACCTTTCGTTGAATGTGCTTTATGTGACTCAAGTGTTATTAAAAATTGAGCGATCTAAAAAATCGAACAATTTTGGTAATTCATCCGTAATTTTATTAATACGAACTTCCCATAGTTTTCGAAACTCAGTATCGAGCTTTAAGCTTGCAATGTATATTATAATTCTTTCCAAGAAAAAAATATCAATGTTAAAATTTTTAAGAATACACTCATAGCTGTATCTAACAAATCTTTTACAGAAGTAACAGTCTCGGACAAAATATTTTTATTGATATGAACCTAAAATTTGCTAAATGTGTTTGAAGTGAAAACTTCATTAGGCTCGCTTAGCGATATTTTAGGCAGGTGATAAACTTATAATTTCGCGTCATGACATGCTAATAAGCGTGACCGATCGTATTGCGTTTGTGCAGTTTGCTTCAGGCTAATGACGCATAGTATAAAGGCCTGTGGATAGGTACCTAATATATATATTTTGTACTGAGATTGTGCAGCCTATCATATATTTGATTATTTGGTTAACTGTATAGAAATGTATATAATTATTATTAGAAGTACCAATACAAGTGAATACAGACTAATGTTAATAATTGCAATTTATAAATTATCAAATTTAAATAATTCACATTATAAAATTCAAAACAGAACAAAATTATTCCATTGAATTGACTTTTCTCTTCTTTCGGCAATCCTTAAGATCGAATTTTTCCTCCTCGATTATTTTTTTTTTGAACTGACTATACTGTTAGTCTGGCAAGGCCTTTTACAGTTTCACCGGACTAGCGCCCTGCGAACATTCCGAAGCCAGAAATATATGACTTAATAGTGTTCCACCATCATCAGTAGTTAATTTTGTGAAATCAAACTGTCGACTCTTGCGCTTTAAAATATCCTAATAATAAGAATATTCTCCTTCAATAGTGGTACTCAATAAATAATAGAAGTAAAACTTTTTAACATTGAGAAGTTACCATAAAAAATAAATGATTCTGTCTCAGTAATAAAATTTAAAATGATTATATATCCTACGCTAAATATGTAGTGCTACTCTAGTTTGACGTTATGCACAATATTATAATTTACGTTAGTCTGTATGTTCGCTACGAGTATTATGTTTATGTAAGGTACTCTGTGGTATTATTATTCTGTGGCTGTGTGATACTTGACGTTTTAGTTTGCCAGTTTCTGTTTTCTTTTATGTGATATTCTAATGAAGTTCTTTAGAAAGTAACAAATGATAAACAATACGCTACACAAACTTTTCTAAGTCAGTGGTCATTTTAAAACCGCCAAAATTGCTTCCAAAATGCAAGCCGTGAGCGCTCCGCGGGAGCCCACGCAAGCAGTCATGAGCACCAGTTCAACCATACTTAGTATGCGGGAGAAAGAGAAATATATCGAAGATTTCGACTTTCCCTTCTGCGATGAGTCCTCGAAATACGAGAAGGTAGCCAAAATCGGTCAAGGGACGTTTGGGGAAGTGTTCAAAGCCCGCGCCCGTAACAGCAACAAGAAATTTGTCGCCATGAAAAAAGTCCTTATGGATAACGAAAAGGAGGGCTTTCCGATCACAGCCCTCCGCGAGATAAAGATCCTGCAACTGTTGAAACACGAGAACGTGGTGAATTTGATCGAAATATGTCGTACAAAAGCAACACTCCATAACAAATACAGATCTACCTTTTATTTAGTTTTTGATTTCTGTGAACACGATTTAGCAGGTCTTTTGTCAAACGTTAATGTAAAATTCAGTCTCGGTGAGATCAAAAAGGTGATGCAACAGCTTCTAAATGGACTCTACTATATCCATAGTAATAAAATTCTGCACAGAGATATGAAGGCTGCAAATGTTCTGATAACAAAGAATGGTATATTAAAACTTGCTGATTTTGGTCTTGCTCGGGCATTCAGCATAGCAAAGACAGGGCAGGCAAATAAATACACAAACAGGGTTGTGACATTATGGTACAGGCCTCCGGAGTTGCTTTTAGGTAGGTTTGTTACATTTTCTTAAGATTAGATTAGATACAGAAGATAGATACAGTAAAAATTAGTTTAGTCTCACATTGGTATTAAATTTGCTTATCTATACATATGATAAGAATGGATATGCCATGGATGTGCCAGCTTGCGGTCGGACTTTCTTAGGAAGCGCATCGAAAAGGTTGTTTGCACACTCGGTGAATGGTTTCGTCGATGGCGCATAGAAGTTAATCCTGATAAGAGTGCCGTGATACTATTTGATCCTTTACGACGTAATAATAACCTCGAGCCCATCAGGCTATACGGAACTGATATACCTTGGGCCGACGAGGTCAAATATCTCGGTGTTACATTAGATAAACATTTAAATTTCGAGTCACATATAGATAGAGTACCAAACAAAGCCGCTATGGTTTTGGGTCGCCTCCATCCGTTGCTTTGTCATAGGAGTAAGATGTCCCTCAGACACAAGCTCACTTTGTATAAGGCGTGTATCCGTCCCGTGATGACATATAGCAGTCCCGTTTTTGCGCATATGTCGAAAGATAATTTTCATAAGTTGCAAGTTCTTTAAAACCGCGTTTTACGTAAAGTGACCGGTGCTCCGTGGTACGTCCAGAGAGTTGATCTACATAGGGACCTAGAGATGCCTTCTATCTGGGCGTACGTAAAATCACTCACGATTAGTTACTTTGAAAAAGCCGCGAATCATCCCAGTAAAAAAAAAAAAAAGAAATCGAATGTGTCTGTACATTTTCGATTTTTGTGAAAAAAAAAATGTTGCAGGTGCCTGTAGGAATAAGTAATAAAACACATATCAATCAATTTTAGAAATCACTTTTTGTATGAAGACAAGTCACTGCTAAAATACTCTGGTCATGGTAAAACCTCTTCAAGGAAATCATAAAGCATACCTACGAGTAACATTTAGTTTTTGTTTCATTAAAATCAGTTTGGTCTATGGAAACTTATTGTAGATGTAATGACAATGCTACTTAAGTATGAGAGAAAAGTAGATAAATGGACGTAATACATTCAGATGACTTTATTAATCACTGTCCTTTTACTTAAATTTTCATGCGGAAGAAGTCCAAGCACAGCTAGTATTATACTAAATACTAAAAACTGTAACAAACTGGTGGTCCCATGTTTCAGACTTAGCAAAACCAGTAATAGTTTCTTAGGTAATAGTGTTAGGATTTACAATAAAGTCCCAAAACATATTACCGATTTGCCGGACTGTAAATTTAAGCACCATGTCAAGCGGGTTTTAGTGTCGAAAGGCTACTATAGAGTGGATCAATATGTGAACGATGGTGACATCTGGAATTGACTCCTCTCTGTGCATCCACTAAAAACGGTATTGTAACATATAATGTATTTGAAATATATATATATGTTAAAATGTACCCGATCGAGTTTCTTGCCGGTTCTTCTCGATGACTGGGTTGTTTACCAAACCGGTGGTAGTTTTGACGTTCATAAGCGCCTTATTAGGGCCTAAACTGAATAAAGTATTTTTGATTTGAAATAATATGTTTATTAAAATTCTATTCTAAGTCTATTAATACAATCTGGATTTAGTAACATAGCAACATAATGGTAAATACTAGAAACAATAACAAACTGGTCACTCCATGTTTCAGGCTCACTAAGATCAGTAACAGTTTCTTAGTTAATAGTGTTAGATTTTATTACAAAGTCCCAAAACACATTACGGATTTGCCGGATAGTAGGTTCAAGTGTTATGTCAAGCGGGTCTTAATACATAAAGGCTAATACAGGATGGATCAATATGTAAAGATGGCGATGTCTGGAAGTTACACCTCTGTCTGTGCATCCATTCGCCAATAATGAATACAACTTTATATGTCCTTATGATTTAATAATCCAACAATATGTTATGTATTATGAAAAATAAACTAGATCGAGTTTCTTGTCGGTTCTTCTCGATGAGTGACTGGTACTGTTCATTCGAACCAATGGTGGTTTTGACGTTCATAAGCGTCTTCTTACGGCCTAAATTGAATAAAGAGTATTTTTACTTTAATACAGTTAAATAGCTAAGCCTCCAATAGTTAGTGTGACCTGATTTGAGGTATGGGTCAGTGGTGTTATTAGTCTTAGCATGTATGTACTAAAATCACTTAATTAGTTCATTTGTAAGTAATAATGTGGTTTGAATTATTTGCATAAGTGACTCAAAATGAAGTATACAACAGAGTACATATCCAGATTTACTTATACCAACACTATTTAGTAAAATATAGACACTGCTTAAAACTATGATGTAATCAAAATATATATAATTTTTTTAAAAGTACAATAATCAGGTGACAGGAACTACGGCCCACCTGTGGACATGTGGGGTGCTGGGTGCATCATGGCGGAAATGTGGACTAGATCTCCAATAATGCAGGTAAAAGGATAAAGGTTATAGACGGAAAAACGTAGCTAATTGAATAAAAAAACTCTGTCATCACATCAATCTCTAAGCGTGCTACTGTAAGACCACAAACCTCATCCCTATGGAAGGTATTATCACCAAGTTAGCCCATAATATATTGTCGATTTCAAACTCAGGGAAATTCACAGCTCTATATTTTCGCACATACAGAGGTACTACAGAATAAATTTGGGGTGTAAGGGGTGTCAAATAATATCTAAGACTTGAGACATCCAAGCCAACCTCACCTGCACGTGGTGCACCCTGCTGAATAACGAACGAGGCCATGGCGAATGCGGGGTGGTAGGATTTTACAACCTGACTGGGTCGCAACCACCATGTATGTGGCGAAAAAGCCCGTCATAGTGATTCGCTTCTGCAGGTCGCGTTTTGGGATCAGCTTTTTCGCAGGCCGGCATGACATCGGCGACCGGCTATGGATAGTGTGTCACTCGGTGGTCGCCGTTGTTTGTGGATTGTACTGTGCTTACCATCAGGCACAGTGCAGTCATTATGCCGTGCTAAGAAAAAACTGTATGAAGTAGTAACTCATCCATTTTAATTACTGCATGTGTTTTATATTTGTTCTTATTAGTCCCTAATGGTCCAGTGGACATTATCTCGCCCTCTATAATTAAAAAATATATAAAAATTGTATACCTTCCTTATGGATTACTCTATCTACTGGTGATAACCGTTCAGTAGTTTTTGTGTTAATTGTGAACAGACAGACCGATGACGGAGTACCTAAACCTTCCTCACGAATCACTTTATCTACATGAAGTTGGATAGCATTAATAAATAAGAAAGAATTTTTCAAATCTGAATGGTTGTTACAAAGATTTTCATGTTCAAACAAACATAACTATATTAAAGACTTAATTACATTCAGTCCTTTCCTCATTTCCTCTTTGAGGAAATAACATCATTTGCATGTGCATCAGTTTTAATTTCGCCATACATATGTTGATACAAGTCGCCATACAAATTTAATGGTATTGTCAAAAGTTCAATAAACCACGTCAAAGCTATAATTTATTTGATGAATGCTAGTGTCAAAGAAATAGACATATTTCCGCAGCTAATACAGTTAAATTAACAAATCTATGTAATGTCTCATGTTCTTGAATACTTGGGTAGTCCATCAGTGAATAAATCATCACATTTAGCAGGCGGTAGAGCTACGCTAAAGCTATTACTGGTTTCAGCATGAATGAACCACCTGACACACAGAAAACCGATGTGAAGTAATGGTACTTGTCATTGTTACGTTTCGTTCGGTCAGTGAGGACGCCGAAGCCCGCCTCCTCTCTCCCTTTTCCTCCTCCTACAAACTCAGGCTGGTAACGCACTTGCGACTCCCCTGGTGTTGCAAGTGTCTATGGATGGTGGTGATCACTTAACGTCAGGTAAACCACCTGCTCGTTTGCCTTCTATGACATAAAAAAAAATCCATTATAGAGAAAGCTTCCTGTATGACTATGGAAATTTAACACAAGGGACACTTAGTACAATTGTAATTTTCCTGGTAACTGAAATCTCACTTCTGAATGGATAAAATAAAAGAAATTAGGATTTGTGGGCTTTTTTCACTCTGACATTATACAATAACTTGGTACTGGCTGGACCTGTTCCACAGTCTAACACGACAGCAACAACTGATTCTTACTGTATGGTGAATAAATAATCCATTATAGATAGATACCAACCACTATAGAAATTTAAAACAAGGGACACAAGTAAAGTTTCTCTGTCAACTCGAATCACACTGAATTAAATAAAGAACGTAGGTTTTTTTATTCGAACATTATATACAATAACTTGGTACTGGCTGGACCTCTTCCAGGGTCCAACAGAACAGCAGCAACTGATTCTGATATCTCAACTGTGTGGCTCGTGCACTCCGGACGTATGGCCCGGTGTTGAAAATCTCGATTTGTACAACAAAATGGAGTTACCCAAAGGCCAGAAAAGGAAGGTTAAGGTATGTTAATAGTTTTTATCTAAGATAACTAGTTTGTACCCGTGACTTAGTTCTCACGGAATGCTGTATTTTTTTCTATTCTATTGTCATTTTTATAGAGAAGTAACATGTAACTCTTTATTAAATCTTATCATTACTGCTTAGTTCCAATTTAAAAAAAATATTTATATGTAGCCTAGGTTAGAAAATTTATCTAAACTGATTTTGCATATATAGTTAACTAAATAAAAATACGCGGTACAAGAGAACGAAGTAGACCAAGTGAGCGGGAATATATTTGTGTATAAAAACGATTAATATACTATCTCTTTTTAATATACATTATATATTCATGTCCTCTGTGCTTCCTGCATCGCTAATATGATAATTTTCAGTTGGGTAGTTGACACCTTCAACCAATAATTCCAGGACAGAATTTCTCTAAGATACACTTTATTTTAGCCCTGAAACGAACAGCAAATTATATCTTTAATTGTTTTCAAATTTATTGTTAAACAATTTTTTTTTTATTGTATTGCCTGTGATCCTGATCCACAATTCGGCCAGTGTTGAGTGAAGCAATTAAAATATCATTTATTTTATTTTATATATTGAATAGACAAATTTTGAATTCTCCTAAACGAACCTAACCTTACCCTCCTCTTCTCCCCTTATATCAATGTTATAAGTAAAGTCATCTTATCTTAAAATCAAACTTTAATTATAATATCTATCTACCCTTCAAATTAATTGTTAGTCATTGAGTTTGCAAATGATTCACTTTACATATAACTATTGCCATATTTCAATCTAACAGTGTATTTATTCTTTCAGGAAAGACTAAAGCCTTACGTAAAGGATCCTTATGGTTGTGATCTATTGGACAAACTCTTGCAATTGGACCCCGCTAAAAGGTATTATACAACCACCAGATACAAGTTATAATATCTACCTAAATAGACCACACGGGTAACTCGCTGTATACCCATTAACAAAGCTGGATGATATAGAATTGTATTTAACTATAGTGGTTCTAATAAATTGTAGTGGTTGAGTTGTTCGACCAGAGGAATATCAATTTGATGTCAACGGATACAAACCCTGGCTTGTATCGTTGCATTTTTCAGAATTCGCATACATTTACTAATGTTAAATTGGTAACTGCATCGGTTGTCAGTGAAGAAAAACCTGAACCGGAGAAATGTTCTCGTAGTCCACCGTATGTGGAAAAATGTGTATTTCTCATAGATTGAAATTGGCAGTACATATTTGACTAGTGTGGTAATTATGCCCACACCTTACTTAGGTAAGAGGCCTATGACCCTGCAGTGGTTTTCTTATCGACCGATGATGATGATAGTGATTCTTTAGGTTCATGACATTTTGAGATCAGTCCAGTGCATAACAAGAGAATCTTGCATAGGACATGATAGTTTCAACCGATTGATTGTAGATCTGCGTGTTGTGACTGTTGTTTTTGAATTGTTCTTACCATGAGGTATAGTGCAATTACTAAGTCATACTAGTAGTCCGGTGAAGCTGTTAAGACCTTGATAGGTCAATAGTGTAGTCAGTTCGAAAAAAAAAAATAACTAAGTCATACTAATAATCCTAACTGATATTCTAAATATGAGTCTGTTTGTTACACTTTCATGTCTTGAATATTCAACCAATGAAATTTGTCATATATTTCGTCAGGTATATAGAGAGTATAAGGTATGTTTTCTTTTTTATTGTCAACTCTAGACCATTGCGAACGAAGCAGAAGACAAAAATTAGTCAAAAATAATTTCCAATGACAGTCGCCAAGGGCTTCACCATTCGGTGGTAATGGGTTCGCGACAAGATTTACGCAAAGCAATGAATTTTCTCTTGCCCTTCGCTTCAATATATTTGTGAGAGTGGGTTTTCACATTTAGTACCATGATAAAAACGAAATACAGAAATCAACTTTATAGAGTCAGAATTAAAGTTAAAATTGTCCAAAATTACTTCTAAAATTGATTCAATTTGCGACAAGAAACAAGCCCACCCATCATAGCATTGCTATTCAAGGGATTCACTGTCATTTGAAAACCTTTACAGGGGTTTATGGAGCCAAAAGTATAAGAAACCCTGATTTAATTTATTATTGCCAAAAAATGTTTGTTTTGGTCATTTCCACTCTTTATAAATGTGTCATAATCATTCTGTCTTTCTATAGGTTCGATGCAGACACTGCCCTAAACCATGATTTCTTCTGGACTGATCCGATGCCTTGCGAGTTGGGCAACATGTTGGCTCAGCACACGCAGAGCATGTTCGAGTATTTGGCTCCACCGCGTCGTCCGGGACATCTGCGTCACCATCATCACGCTGCCAGCGCGCAGGGGAAGCCGACTCAACCCTTGCACGACTCCGGTTATCAGGATAGAGTGTTCTAGCCGCCTACCTCGCACCGTGTTACGAAGAGACAGTGATAGTTTTCAGTGGATACAATGGAGTCTTTTCAGTGGAGACAATTGAGTTTTTTCAGTGCATACAATTGAGTCTTTTCAGTGGATACAATTGAGTTTTTTCAGTGAATACAATTGAGTCTTTTCAGTGGATACAATTGAGTTTTTTCAATGGATACAATTGAATCTTTTCTGTGGATACAATTGAGTATTTTCAGTGGATACGAGTGAGTCGTTACATTTCAAAATGAGTTAAATCCAATTTTAATCATTCATATAACATGTTTTTTTTAAGATCTCCAGTTTTTATACACCAAGAAGAAGCTGTGTGTAAGCTTTTTAGTTTTTAACTCTAGCTGTGCCCGCGATTTCATCAGCGTAGAACCTGATGTACAAAACAGTGACTAATAAAGTCTTCTGAATGTATTAAGTCTCATTACTTATCTCTTGTTCTTAAGTCGCGTCGGTATTAAAGTTACAATAACTTTCGATCGATTAATCGATTTTAATTAAACAAAGACTAAATGTTACTCGAAAAAATGCTTTATGATTTTCTTGAAAAGGTTCAAACAAACACTGCAGACATTTCTAAATTTTTTTTACAAAAATCTAAAAAATACAAACTCTTAGACTTAGACTTAGACTCGCATTCTTATTATATGTACAAAATTTGAAAATCCTGAAAATACCGTAAACTATTAGGAAGCTAAAATTGGATTTAACTTATTTTGAAATGTAAGGACACAATTAGTTATAACCTTATTATGTATGCCAAGCTTCAATATTTTGTTTTATTAAAATATAAAAAATGAGTGTCGTAATACAAAAAGTGTCACAATTTAAAAAAATCTTAGTTTTTTATATGAAAAAGCAACGTAATCTTTATATGCGTCGCTATCTATACTAATATTATAAAGCTGAAGAGTTTGTTTGTTTGCTTGAACGCGTTAATCTTGAGAACCACTGGTCCGATTTGAAAAGTTATTTCAGTGTTAGATACCTCATTTACCGAGGAACGCTATATATTACGCTAAGACCAATAGGAGCGGAGCACCAAAGAAGAATTTTTCAATATTGTTAGTTTTAGCTCAAAGTAACTATACCACGCGAAGTCGCAGGGAGAAGTTAGTTTACTTATTAAAAAAAAATTTTTTTTTAATTGCGTCACTTTTATATACATTATTCAAGTGACATTTGTATGTTTTGAGATACGACAAAATTGCTTTCCATTTTTGATATTACTGACTTTATCTACCAGAAAGTCAGTTATGTACTGAAACTGGTCACGGAAACCAAAACTGCCTTAACTTTAAATAACTTGTATGCGACAGGAGTTTATGTTATGACAGTTGCAATACTGCTATGAAAATACAAATTTCATGAATGTATAACCTATGGAAGTTGTTCTATGTAATTATTTTGCATTTTCAAACGATTGGCAATATGTGTTTTGTAAATAAATATGTGAGTTTATTATAGAGATATCTTTGTATACGTTATAGTCATTGATTAATGACGTTTTGTTAGTGGGAGATGTGGTGGTAATTATGTGGTTAAGATTTTTTATTTTGTGATAAAATACCCCCTTCTCTAATTCTTAATTGATTAATTGACCTATTAATCAGCGCTAAGAAGTCGTAAGAGTCGAGTGGTTAGATTGGTGGAATATCATTCTAATAGGAACAGATTCAAACCCCGCCATGTACTAAGGAATTTTTGGGAATACACATACATTTACTAATGTTAAATTGGTAACAGTATCGGCTGACGGTGAAGGGAAACATGGTGAGGAATCCTGAGCTTGAGAAATGGTCTTGTAGTACTACTATATGTGGGAATTCATAAAACTGTGAATTGCTCATAGTCTGGTAGTCGTCTAGTCGTAGTCAGTGGGTCTCTTACAGACATGATGATGATGCTAGAGACCATAGCCTTCCATAAATATCTCAGTACTGTCAAAGTTCAATTTTGTGACACAATTTTCCCCCTCTTTCAATTATTCAGTGGTTTTCTTAATTTATTACCAATTCCACAGTACATTTATATATAAAACCTTCCAATCGATTCCTTAGTATTGTAGCTTTTAATTTCACAATAAAACACCTCCTCCTACATCAATTCCTTTAGTGAATATATAAAATTTTGTGAAAAAGTTCCCCCTCTTTAATATATTCAATTTTTTTTGTGATAAGCGTAAATCTTTAATATTGCGAAGCTTTTCTATTTTGTGATAAGTTTTTGTTAGAATTATTGTATCTAGTAAGTTAGCAGTCCAATGTATAAATATTCCTTCATGTAATATCTGTGGTTGAATGTGATATTTTTTTTGTCAGACTTGGAATTATCAAATTAGTATTTTACAGTTATGGCTTTGTTTGTATGTAAATATACTATTGTATTATTGCAGAATAAATGTCAAAATGTCAAAAAAATTTCGTAAGTAAAAATAATATTATTCTTTCCACTGTCTACCAATAACAATAATGTATGTCTGTTCATTTACCATAACATGTTGTATGTATATAAATAGTTTTTCCTAATAAATAAATTTAATTATTAAGATTAATTCGCTTGTTTTTCTACTTTCTGTATATATTCATTGAAAAAGAGACTGAAGTTCTGTAGATACCTCTTCTATGTATCAGTAAAGATATAATTTAAAAAGTTATATACATAATACAATGACTTCATTTTGGTATATCACGTCTCGGGTTCAGAAATTATATATGAGATTTGATAATTGTTCTGATATTGGATTACTATACTCACCATCGGGTACATTACAGGAACAAAGGTCGGAGGTACCTCCACATCACTTATAACCAGAGACATAAACTCTAACTACACAAATAAAACTTCACAATAACTGTCCAAATCTTTATCTAAACCGTGTAACCTCATCTGGTGCCTCTTCAGATCAGACCGTCTCCTCGTCTCATATTTACACACATCGCAGGCAAATCTCTTCTTATCTCCATCGTGAGTCTTCAGATGGTAAATGAGACTCATCCGGTGCCTCGACTTGAAACTGCACACATGACATTTGAAACGTTTCTCGTCTTGGTGTTTCCGTTTGTGCCTTGTAAACTGACTCTTGCTTGAGGTCGTATAACCACAGATCTGACACATCTGGAGCACCATCCCGTGGACTTTGAGGTGCTTGTTGTAGTCTGAACGGTTCGTTGTGCTGAACTTGCACTTCAGACAGTAGTATTCGTAGAGGCCCCACATTATCTTGGCAACGTCCGGGTATTTCTCGTGGTCCGGTTTAAGATTTGCGAGCCGTCCCAATGGTATATCATCTTCGTCTTCATCTGACACTTCAACAGTGTCAATTTGTGGTTCCTCGATTATGACTTCGTCCTCATCGCTTGATGTCAGTAGACTTATTGGGTCTTCCCTCCTGTAAAGATGATTAATAACTATAAATAGTTGGTTATTAATAACTACTTAAATCTGGCCATAAATACTGTTACAGTTAAAAATAAACAAAATATTACATTTGAATTTGGAATCCGTCATTTTTATATGATTATTCATTGAGTTTTCTCATTTTGTCGCCAATACATTGTACAATATTTTGCGATATTAAAATGGAGTGGGGTGATAAAGAGAACCGAATCGCTGTGATTGCATTACACAAAGTAGGTATGGAGCCAAATGCAATATTTAAAACTCTCCATACGCTTGGTATTAATCAAATGTTTGTGTACCGGAATATTAATATTATTTCTCTGTTTATGACAGAAAAAGATCTGGCCGTCCACGTAGTGTTCGTACGAAAAAGGTGGTCAAAGTAAGGGAAAGAATTCGAAGAAATTCTGTCTGAAAGCAAACGATTTTATCTCGGGAGATGAAGATAGCACCTGGAACCATGTCGCGTATTCTAAATGATGACTTAGGACTTGCAGCCTATAAGAGACTTACTGGTCATTTCTTAACTGATAATTTAAAAAGAATAGGATGTTAAAATCGAAACACCTATATATATTAATATATTTACGGATGAGATTTTTTTTACAATTGAGCAACATTTTAACAAACAAAATGACCGTGTTTATGCTCAAAACTCTAAAGAAGCTTCCCAATTAGTCGACAGAGTGCAACGTGTCTCAGAGTGCCCACTATCCAACTTCAGTGATGGTTTCGTGAACTATATTTTTGTGAGAAAGGTATCAAAACATCGGTACAAGTGTATCAAGATACTATTCTTAGGAAGGTAGTAAGGCCCTTTAACAACACCATGTTCAATAACCAAGAATGGTCCTTACAGCAAGACTCGGCGCCGGGTCATAAAGCTCGGTCTACGCAGTCTTATATGGAACGTTTCGGACTTCAATAGAGCTGAAGACTGGCCGTCGTCTAGTCCCAATCTTAATCCGCCGGATTATGATTTATGGTCAGTTTTAGAGAGTATGTCTTGCTCTAAACGCCATGATAATTTGGAGCCCCTAAAACAATCCGTACGATTGGCAGTGAAGAATTTTCCCATGGAAAAAGTGCGTGCTTCTATTGATAACTGGCCTCAACGTTTAAAAGGTTGTATTGCAGCCAATGGAGACCACTTTCTTATAAGCTTTTTATATTTTAAATTGTTTTATATTTATGTATTAAACTAACACACTGTAAAACTAATAAATCTTATTTGCAATAGAAAATATTTTTCTTTGTTTCAGTATTTATGGCAAGACTAGGTATAAACTTAGTCTTTAATAATTCGCGAGGCCCCATATTATAAATAACTCAAACTGCCCCCTTTTTGCAGTAGAAATATGCTGTCCACCTTAGCTGCTGTCTCCTACAACACAACAGGTCTCATATATAATGTCTGATCCTAAAATGTTTTTTTTTCTCGAACTGACTAAGCTGTTGGCCTTTTTGGTGGCCTCTACAGTTTCACCGGACTACATCCTAAGATGTGATATACCAAAATATAATAACAATGTTAATCTAACGTGTCCATACTTTTTAGATTTTTGTAAAAAAAATTGTAGTAGATGTCTTGGGATAAGTAATAAGAGACATTTATAAATGTCTGTCTGTCTATTTGAACGCGCTGATCACTGCTAAAGTACTAAATTCATGATAAAACCTTTTCAAGAAAATCATAATACATATCCTCGAGTACCATTTCGTCTTGGTTTCATTTAAATCGGTTCATTCTATCAAAAGTTATTGTAATTTTAATGAGGACGCGACTTCAGTACGAGAGAAAAATAGGTAATAAATGGACTTAATACATTCAGATGACTTTATTAGTCGCTGTATTGTACAGCAGGTTCCACGCGGACGGAATCTCGGGCACAACTAGTTATAAATAATAATATAAATGCAAATAGAAGTTTGTTTGTTGCACCTTCAATAACAAAAACGATTCAGAAGGTTCGAGAGATGCCATTCTACCATTGTTTAAAGTTCTATAGTTAACAGGAATGGTTGGTCAGTCTAGTTATTCTGATGTGATTTTTATTACAGAAACTAGATTTTGCTCGCGGCTTGGCTCACATTGTACCATATGTAGGTAGATAAAATAATATTTTAGTATAGGTAGTTTTAAATGTATACTTATTTAAAAGGCCGATAAAGCACTTGCGACTCCCGTGGTGTTGCTAGTGTCTATAGACGGCGGTGACCACTTAATATCAGGTGACCAACCTGTTCTTTGCCTCCTATGATATATTTAAAAAAAAGTTGTTATCTTTGTCGCCTCGATATAAACGTCTTGCAATGCGATTGAGTTTCATTTAGCTCCCTAAAATAGAACCTTTTCGACATTTATATCACAACCCTGAAGTGTATTCAAATTTTAGTAATTATTGGGACGAGTCAGTATATTCTGAGTATACTAACTTGGTGAATGGTTTGGACGACTTAGACAATGTCAGTATACTAACTTGGTGACTTCCACTACATCATCATCATCGGATTGTTCTTCCCTCTCCGGCAGCATCAGGCTCGAGGGGTCTATATCCACCTGGACGCTCTCCAGCACCATCAGGCAGTCTCTGTTCCCACTGTTCGCCTCTGATGTTCTACCATCTGTATAAATTACTCGCTGTACCCGTGGCTTTGCTTGCACTTAACTACATATTATAAAACTAAGTTCTCTGCCACATGTCTGTCTGTCTGTTCGCATTGAACTCAAAAACTATTGAACTGTTTTCACCAGTAGATGAAGTGATCCATGAGGAAGATTTAGGTATATCATTTGTCATTTTTGAAGTAAAACTTCTTTAGGCACGACTACGAGGTAACTGGACGACAATGCAACGGAAGTCCGTTACGGCAATATGGAGGCACGTTTCTGTACCACCCGGTTTTTAAATATTTTTGATTTTGTCAATAAATCGAATAACGATAAAAATAATACAATATAATTAATTATGTATATATGGCCGCACGACCGTGCTGCCATCTGGTTTCAATGTAACTAAATAACAAATTAAATCAAAGCTTCACTATCTGTAGTGCCATCTATCAGCTAATTCGGAACTTAAATAACACAGGAACTATTATTAGCAACTCTATGCTATAAAGTAAATAATATATATTTCTCATTTGAGCTATCATAAACCTGTTACATACCATATCATACATACATATTACATATCATATTTGAAGTAATTAAATTATTGTTTTAAAATGTATAGTGGTCGACGATAATAAATGTATATATTACTAGTGCTACATCATTAATAAATGCCTCTTTGAAGTCGCGCGATACACTCACACAAAATCTTACATCACTGCGACAACATTCACCACATATCACCTCCACACGCGTGCACGCATACACGCTTACACATGCAAGTGGAACGGTTTTATTTTTTTCCTTATCAAACTGAAATAGTTTAAAAAATTATCCGATACGAAATATATATAAGAGTTGTTGAGGTATGTATACTTGGTACACATATATGTTCCAACAACTCATATATGTATGAATAGCTAGCTTAGGTTAGGTCAGATAGGTCGCGAATTGCATGTATCTGGCAACAGTCCAAGCCGCGGTGTGTCGTGCACCCTTGAGCTAGTTGTCAAAATAAAATCGGCTGAGTGCCTTAAGTGCTCGCCTTAGTAGTCCGGTGAAGCTGTTAAGACCTTGCTAGGTCAATAGCGTAGTCAGTTATAAAAATAAAACCTTTAAATTCTCATATGATGTATTTATTTTTAACTTAAACGCCATCTCTGATAACGCCAAAGAAGTTTTTCTTCAATCGCGTGTGACGGTTAAATGCACATTGTTTTTATTATCAGAGCAGGACAATGTCCGCTGGGCCAGCTAGTTTTATAGTAAGCTAGTCGACTTAGCCACAAGTTACTGTGGATCAGTTATTACATTTTGATAAAAATTTTGGTATTATGGAATTAACAGAACATGTGCACCATAAAGTAATCTGAAGTTGCAAAAAAAATTAAAATTAAAACGTCGCGCCATCTATTTTATATCTATAATAGTCGATCCTAGAGTTTTTGTCAACAACTAATTTAAGGCGCCATCTGTTCGAGACCGATGAAAATAACAATAATCAACATTGACATTCATATAATTTGTAATTAAAAAAATACTGAGGCCATTAATCAAGTATCAATTATCCTATCATGTGAAGTTGGACCAAATTATACATAAATGGCAACATTTCATGAAAATCGGTTCAGTAGTTTCAGAGTTCGTGGACAAACATCATGACACCGGATTTTTATATATTAAGATGGTTTAATTATAACAAAATGGGATATTGTGTATGGGGCATTCCACTCCAAACATGTCAGTTTAAGAAACGTGTTTTTTCCACAGTTTTCTGATGTTTTAGTACTGCTCATAATACTGGTGAATTTAAAGATTTTTTTATTACTCGTTCAGATTGAAATTTCTTCAGGGTTTATATCTCTTATTAATTTATAATATCGAAAATAAATAATTTTTTTTTTTTTTTTATGTCATAGGTGACAAACGAACATGTGGGTCACCTGCTGTTAAGTGATCACCACCATCCATGGACACTAACAACCCCAGAGGAGTCGCAAGTGCGTTGCCATCTTTCGGAGGGAAAGGTTAGGGGAGGGAAAGGGAGAGGAGAGGGGAGGGGAGATGGGTCTCCGGCGCTCTCACTGACCGAGCGAAACGCAACAATGCAAGCACTGTTACTTCACGTCGGTTTTCTATGAGAGGGTGGTACTACCCCGGGCGAGCCGACCCATTCATGCTGAAACCAATAATAGTTTCAGAGTGGCTCTACCATCATTCACCACCACTAGTCTATATATAATATGGAAACAAATTACATATGTTCTATTTTTTTTTTTTTATTTCTCTTCAACTTACCTCGTTTAGCACAGTTCTCCTTGTTGATGTCACCTTGAGGGTAGCAATCAAAACGCATATTTTCCTCCACCTTTGCACACAGGTCTTGCAAAACTTGAGCTGGACGTCCGCTGTAAACGCTTTTTTTGTTCAAGTCCGATTTCTTTCGACCGTCCGTTACGTTGCTTTTATTTTTCGTACTCAGATTGTTGTGGTCATGGTACCGATGTTCTGGGATCAACTGAAATTTTAACACAATACTTCTAGATTTGGATATTCCCATTGAGATCCATTTGTAGTCTACCTTTTTTTACCAGATATTTTATAGTCCAAAAAGTCGCTGCAAGAATCTCTCGAAGAAGTTCTTTAACAAGAAATTACTAATTAAAGAAATTTGATAAATATAACCCAATCTAACTTTCCTGATGCCCTTACATCGATAAAGCTGATTGGACTTGGATAATCAGTTACAGCTTTGAGAGTCCACATATATACATATTCAAATTGACAAATTTTCTATGAAAAACAAAATAGTGTCATAGTGTCTTTATGACTCATTCCTATAAATAAATTTAAAAAAAAATTTCTTTCAGTATTCATTATATGGGGCTGCGAAATCAAGTTAACTTGGTTGTTGAATGGACTAGCTAACGTCAATAATACATTCATTATATCTTCTTTTTTTATTATGTTTTGAGTACTTAATGAAATTAATTCTTAGAAAACGTATGAAACAACATAAATATAATTATCCTTATTTATGTATCTCTAATGTGTTCACTAATCTGTTTCGACATGTAGATCAGCGACATCTTGCCTTTCATGGCCGAACTATGAAGTCAAAGAATATACTATTATTAATAATGATCAAACTAAATGATTCAATTCTATATAATGATATCCATTGTTATTTAAGTCTTATTAAAATCTATATAATATTAATAATTCTTATTTATGTTTCTCTAATATGGTGGCGCTAGTATCAATATGTTGGCGCTAGTGTCGATGTATATTTATAATATGGTGGCACTAATATCAATGTTCCGGTCGTGTTGTAGTCTCGTCTCTTGAATATGATGCAGCGGCACCGGAGGTGGGTGATAACAATTTTGATTTTACTATTGACCAGACACGCCATCGGTTGAAGTTATCGGCCGATCGTGCATTGGCTGAATGCTACAAAAAGCGAGTCGGTCGAGGCATTAGGGCCCACAGAGTACGTTATTGTTGGTTATAAATGTACATTTATAGCTGTACTTGATTTTATAGTTTTGAGATACGACAAATTTCTTAATCCTTACTCGATACTTTCGCTAAAGGCCTGCCTGTAGTTGTAGAAGAGAAAATATTTCATTAAAAATACAATAAAAAGAATTAAGCCTTGATGATACGGAAAAATTGTACATGATCGCTAGAAAGTAGATTTTGAAGTTTTGCTGCCGAAACGAACTATTGATTGTAGAGATAGATTTTCAAATACCTTAATATCTATTGCATTATCGCTATACTAGATTTTCCCCACAAATTCGTCTTCGTTAATTTCAGTACAATATGGATGAAATATCGCCCTCCACCTTCTCGAGGTCTTAAACTACCTCTATGATATATTGAATTCTGATCACTTCAGAGTTTTAGTTGTAAATAGGTACCTAATAATAGAGACAGAGTTAATATTGATTTTTTATCTAAAAAATTGTTGGCCCAAAGGCTTTATCTTCGGCTAAAATGAATCGACACGAACCGAGTTAAAGGATTTAAAAGGCGTAGCATAAAAGGAACATTCGACTGAGTGCCTTGCGTGCTCGCCACCAACTCTGTGGAGCACTTCCGGCGAATAGCGTTAGTTATTTGGAAAAAAAAGAACGAGGATCGTTCTCTCTTGGATCTTCGAAACATCTGTACGAAATTGCCTTATAGTCTAGTTTAGATTAATTAAAATTGTGACGCTTCATGAGGCCGTTGTTCATACGATCGCCAAATCATGACTTCACCTTGAGTCACATTATGAATGATGACGTCACACCTATCTAATACTACTATTACTATAATATAGGAGAGATAGATGGTAGTAGAGTCACGCTGAAACTATTACTGGTTTCAGCATGAATGGGTCGGCTCACCCGGGGTAGTACCACCCTCTCATAGAAAACCGACGTGAAGTAACAGTGCTTGCATTGTTGC
>MU158951.1:527950-556930 GCA_015888305.1 Antheraea pernyi
GCACAAAGAAAATTTACAAAAATTCGTCAAGAATATCATGATATTTGATATGAACTACATTTTTTTTACTTTCGTCCGTTATCCTGGATAATCCCTTGCGTTTTATGAGATAAAAAGTATCCTAAATGTAATCTCGTAACATTAGTTATCACTGTGCCAAGTTTCGTCAAAATCGGTTCAGTACTTTCCGAGTGATGCGCGTTCACAGGGACAGACAGACAGACAGACAAAAATTTTAAAAGGGTTATTTTTGGCTTCTATATCGACAACAAAGCCTACCCCCATCAAAATTTTCAATAAATATTTAATGTACAGATTTGGCCCTGCTACAGTTTTATTATAATATAGATGAATATATTTATCGTAGGGCATATCTCAATCCAAGTATGTATATGCAGGAGTCAATGCTATAAGTAGATCCGGACATAGATAAAATTGTTTGTGGGAGACAAGAAAATTTAAGGGAGCACACTCTCGTAACAAATACGTAAACAAAGAGAATGAAAACAAATAGTTGAAAGTGGTCAGTTTGAAATGTCAAAATTAATTGTCATCCACTATCTTTTGTTATCAAACTTGCCAAAAAAATTATATAACAGTGCCATCTAGAGAGTGGATTGGTAACCAAAAATAGACGAGCCTTTTCCATACAAATCCGATTCTGAGAAGTGAAAATAGTGTGTTAGGGACATTCTCGCTCAGACAGTTGAGCTATTCATATATGCGGTACGAACTGTAGTTCGCGGTAACTATGTTCAGTGTTATATTTCTGTATCAGTTAACGTTGTATTTACTGTGTTCAGTAGTGTGTTGCTGAATCGGCTAATTATGGTTAAAGCGTTTTTATTAGTATTTAATAGCTGTATAGAGCACATTTCCACACCGAGCATTTAACATTGAAGAATGGATAAAGGCCATGTAAAAATCTAGTTTATCGTATTCATTTAACCCCATTATATGTTATAAAATGTACAACACGCTTAAAAACAAGTAACAGAATAATATCTCAAAAGTAGGAGTTTCAAAGCCAAAAGAGAATTATCTATTTATTCATGTAAGGTATATGCAAGTCCACGTGATTATAAGTGGTCACATTACAGGTTGTTTAAATCTATTAATCAAGTTAACAATGGACTCCCAACAACTGCTCCTAAAGGGCCCAATTGGGACTGAAAAAGCTGTAATTCCATACCTTTCCCGATAGACACTTCTATAAACACCGGTTCAGTTTCCACCACCCTGGGCTCTTGGACGACCTCCACGGGTTCTGGCACATGACACGGACTCATCAGCTTATTCGGCTTATTCTTTATATGGTAATTCGTTATCATCTCCTCTATATCCTGCCTAGGGTCTGGATCTAGCGTCATGTCTGTTTGGATGCTGCGAAGAATACATACACATTGTGAATTACAATTTTAATAGGTATCCACTTTGATTTTGTATTTCCTATTATTATATGTAACTAGTTGCGCCCGCGACTTTGTCCACATGGAACCTGATGTACAAACACATTGACAGTCAGCTGAATGTATTAGCTCTAATTATTATGTACTTGTCTCTTGTACTTAAGTCGCGTCGTCGTTAAAACTACAATAACTTTTGATAGACCGTACCGATTTTAATTAAATTAAGACTAAACGTTACTCCAGGATATGCTTTATGATTTTTTGAAGACGTTTTCTCATGAACGCAGTACTTTAGCCGTGATACGTGCTCATGCAAACAGACAGACAAACATGTCTAAAAATAACTGAAATATATTTTATCGCTTATTCGTAGACACTTCTTTTTAGATTTTTGTAAAAAAATGTTGCAAGTTTTTTTACAAAAATCTAAAAAGTACTGACATTTTAGATTTACATCTTTATTGTATGTATAGATTATATTTTCCTATGTGCAATATTTCCTTCGTATTACCTATTTAGAATTATTATTTTAGTTTATATATTATGTCTATCTTTATAGTATTATGATTGATTTTGTCTACCACATGGTGCATGCTATGGCAGCTTTTAAAGACTGTCTATACATTGTACATATACTGTGTTGATTCAATTACAGTATATTGGTCACTAGATGTCTTTTAATAAATAAATACTGGTTTAATGAACTCAGTAACTATATAACTATTTTTGAAGGTGGTAGAGCCACGCTTTAGCTATTACTAGTTTCAGCAGGAATGGGTAGTGCCCACTTCCTTTCCCTTCCCCTACCCCTCCCCCAAACGCAGGCTCGCAACGCACTTGCGACTCCCCTGGTGTTGCTAGTGGCTATGGACGGTGGTGATCACTTAACATCAGGTGACCCACAAGTTCGTTTGCCTCCTAAAGACATAAAAAAACTGACTAAAAAAACTGATTGCTCTCATCGGTATATATCACAACTAGTTTGTGTCTGCGGTGGGTGGGTAGTCTTTTATTTTTTACTAATTAAATTACCTCTTTTAAATTTTATGACTTTATGGAAAAAGTAATGCGGTGAGTATATATAATATTATGAAAAATCATCTATCCATTGGGGTAAATCTCATAAAAATGGGTTAAACCGATTACGTTCCTCTAGAATTATGGGGTAATTATAGTGTTATTGGTTCCAGTAAAATGTTACTATTACAAATTATAATACTATACAAAAACAGATTAGCGCACAGCAGAATAACTGACAACAGTTATTGCAATAGCTTTTATAAAAAAAATAACATATAACAGTTATTGACTCACCATTCTTTTACAATACTCTCACAGTTAATATATCTCGTCTGACTCGATCTCGTATGTGAGTCTTTCGATCTACCCTCGTCATTTCTCTTGAAACAATTTTCTGGTTTATTCGTACTAATTTCATTTGTGGATTCATTTAAATTTATTTCTCTATCTATTCTAACATTAGGGTTTTGTGATTTTTCTATTTCATTGTCTACCCTCGTTGAGGGAATATCCGTGTGTGATGGAGCGTCTTTATCTGTTACTGATGCATTTCCTGAACATATCATATCATGAGCTTTGTCTGTTTTTTTATCAATATCATTATCATCACCGTTAAGTTTTTTAACCTGAAATTATAAAATATTCTATTACCAATGAAAAACATTTTTAGTAATGCAAAATGAGGGCGTTGTATCTGATGGCAGCACAGTACAATCGTACTATTGAGATATATACAATCCATAAGCATTCACCGTTATGATACCGCTGTACTCCACAATTAAATAGATGCTGCCTCTAAAAAAAACATGCCCCAAAATATCTATCTATCAGATTTATAACTAAGCATATGATGATAGCAACCCAAGCGGGTACAGACACTCGTGAAACTGTATGTATTTTTATACCACGACGGTGGCAAACAAGTATGCGGGCCGCCTGATGGTAAGCGGTCACCGCAGCCTATAGACGCATGCAACACCGGAGGTATCACCAATAGAAAAACAACGACTATCGAGATTCACCGTTATCATACCGCTGTACTCCACAATTATTGCCTCCAAAAAAAAACATGTCCCAAAATGTCTATCTATCAGCTTTATAACTGAGCATATGGTGATAGCTACCCAAACGGGTACAGACACTCGTGAAACCGTATCTATTTTTATACCACGACGGTGGTAAACATGTATGCCGGCCGCCTGATGGTAAGCGGTCACCGCAGCCTATAGACGCATGCAACACCGGAGGTATCATATGCGCGCCTTGCCAACCTTTTAAAAACCTATTTCTCTGATCAGAGACTCAAATGAAAAGAACGTCTAAGAATTACTTAATAAATATTCGTAATTACAATCTATTTTTCACTATAGTCGGTACTGAAGCTAAAGTTACGTACAGTTTTTAGTGACTGCATCATTTTACACCTATAAGTCGCTTGAGGCTGGATAGTTGAACATTTAAAGTCCTTGCTAGCGGACTATAGTTTCATCACAATGTCTTATTTCATCCAAAGCTCTGGCTCACTGCAGGATTCGAACCTACGCCTAGCAACGCAATGTCCAAACACGGTACATTGAGCCATCATCCCTTCGAATTATTCTCATAAAGTATAGAGTACAATTGCCCCAAATTACATACAATATTATATTATAAAATTCAGGTGTCAACCCTACATAGGACTAATCGTATTTCGATCGATAATCTTTAATTTTTTTTAAATATTACATATCAAACTTGTTGAGGATAGATTACAATGTGTCATTACATCGCGCTCTATTTGATTTATATTTTAATTCCATATACAAAACGTATAGGTTAATTTGTTTTATGTTAGGTCTTACACCCTCTACTAGTTGTAAGTATTGTTGTTAAATATAGGTAGCTCCAAATTATTTAACGGCAGAGTTCGCTAATAGCAAGTCGTATTTTTCTGCTATTATTAAATAAATACAGTGTATGAAAATTGAGTCTAATAAACCCACTTAAACTAATTGTCTCATCTTCACAAGATTTGCCTCAATGATAAGTATAAAAGTTAACAATTGACAAAGCCTTGTCACCTCATCTCTCTGAAATATGCTGGGCACAACCTTCCTTTTCAATCTGACTTTTCCCCTCACAACCTCGTAGTCAGTCTTCGGGAAGTGCTCGCTACAGACAACAGAGTCTATGGTCAATTTTCCAGTTATCTGTATAGCATCGAGCCATTTGCGACGGAGCGCTCGGCTTGTTGGGAACCTGGTGAAGATAATTTCAGTTTACAGTGACTTCAGCTGATAGTATAGTATTTTTCAAAATAAGTTATTAATTTTATTTGTACTTTATGAAAAGAATGGAAAAATACAAAGCTTTATTTACTTAACTCCCGGTTTTACTTGTATTCTCACTTAACATACATTCTGACCAACACTCTGTTTGCCAGGTGCGCTGCTTCTAGGTCAGTAGTGTGATGTTAAAAAGCTATCTTAAACTTCCTCAATTAAATATGTCATAAAATGCAAATATATTGAATTGATGAAATGAAATGAAATGATTTTATGAAATGGAAAACAAGTATTATATGTATAGGTTTTAGGCGTAAGAGAATGAGATAGTATGTTCTTAATGCACTTGCAATATATGCTCTTGGATCTCGTGACTATAGCACACTTTTAAAAATTATTCTCTGGGTATATTATTGACATGGTTAATAAGTATTAAAATAATACAACATAATGTCAAAAACTAACGTTTACCAATGCCATAGTGTATACATATCATTTTCTTAAAAATTAATCGGAATACCAAGTGTCACTTCTACCACACTTCTCTCGCAGTGAATTTTTTTTTCAAATAGAACTAGTGGTCATTGGCAAGGCAGACATCAGAGCATACCCTACCACCCTGTTAAAATGTGATTATGATATCTTTTTCGACAAAAGACCTTTGAATATATTAGAACTAAGCCAGCATTGTATATTGATTAATATAGAGGTGGTAGAGTCACGCTGAAGCTTTTGCTAGTTTCAGCATGAATGGGTCGGCTTGCCCGCGGTACTATCATCCTCTCGCAAGAAACAGTGGCTGCATTGTTGCGTTTCGTACGGTCAGTGAGAGCGGCGGATAACCCACCTATCCTCTCCCTCGCCCTTTCACCCCCCCAACACAGGGTGGCAACGCACTCGTGACTCTTCTGGTGTTGTAAGTGTCTATGGACGGCAGTAATCACTTAACATCAGATGACCCACCTGTTTGTTTGCCTCCTGTAATATAACAAAAAAAAACATTATTCACATCCACTACACTGAAGTTGGATAAAAAAATACTTACTCAAAAAATATAACATCTGTGTTTGAGTCTATCTCACATCCAAGGACGCAGCATGACTTCATGTTGCATTTGATTGTAAAAACCAGGAGAGATATAGATATTATACAGCATCAGCCATAGAGGTACTCTGTGTAGCCTTTTCAATTATTTTAGTTAAGAATAGTTCTCTGAAAGTAAGTAAATACCCAAAGTAAGCATTACTTTGCTTCACAAAGCTATAGAAATTAAAATGGAAAATCCATTAAATTAGACTGGTTCAAGTAAGTTTCTTTTCAGATTCTTTCTAGTTAATCTTATAAAGAGGTTATAATGTAACCAAACAGATTTCATATAAGAATCCACTGGCAAAAAGACAATCCTATAATTAAGTCTTCAGTGAAACCAAACAATGCAGAAATTAAAGGGTGAATTCACATTATATAATATCCATAATGTAAACTAAAATGTGCAGTATAAGAGGCAGTAACACCCTAAGGTTTAATTACAATTGACAGGTAAATTCAATTTGTCACTTTGATTCTGATATTTAATGATTTCTGCTAACCCTTTGGTGTTGAATAATAGAAAAATAGAGATCAGATCTTTCATATCACCTTTTCTTATACTTTATAGGTACAAACTATAATATTTTCAATATGGTTACTTTTTCTAAGTCCACCTGGCTAGCTACCACCCTCAGGTTGAAAATCTGTCACAAAGCACATGTTCAGGCAGCTGCATTTCAGAGCTAGCCATCTCTTAGAGCACATCATTTAACATCAGATGGGATTCTGGTCAAACGTGAAATCCTATAAATTATATAAAAAAGGCGTTCTTTAAAATGGTAAATACTCTAAACACAATGAGGAGGAAACATAAGACCGAAGCTCTCAAGTATTGCTGCCAGAATACATCTACTGGTGTTTCCTGATTATCGATCATCTAATTGATTGAAATCATTAAGTGGCGAAGTTAGTACTGGTTTCAGCATGAATGGGTCGGTTCGCCCGGAGTAGTACCGCCCGACCCACAGAAACACCCTCGTCAAGTAACAGTGCTTGCATTGTTGCGTTTCATTCGGTCAGTGAAAGCGCCAGATAACCCCTCTCCCCTCCTCCTGCCCAAACACAGGGTGGCAATGCACTTGTGACTCTTCTGGTGTTGGAAGTGTCTATGGCCGGTGGTGATCACTTAACATCAGGTGAGCCACCTGTTCGTTTGCCTCCTATGATATATATAAAAAAGTCATTTTGCCGTGCTACAATAAAAAAAAAACAATTATTTCATTGTTTTTTAATTATCACTTCTGTCGGCCGTCCTTACGACTACTGCCTCTACTGCCATAACATCAGGTAACCCACCAAAAGGTGGGATCAAAACGAAAACATTTGCCTCCTATGATATAAAGAAAAAATAATCATTAATTAATTAAATTTTTCAATATTACTCATAGCGTAAGTTTTTTAGTATAGTGTGCTCCTTCTTATTCATGTTATTATATTATTCATGCCACTGTTGCATTATCAATAATTATAAATATTGATTTTTTTTTTTTCCTCGAACTGACTACGCTATTGACCCTGCAGGGTCTTCACAGCTTCACCGGACTACTAAGGCGAGCGCTTAAGGCACTCAGCCGATTTGGTTTGAATAAATATTGATAATATTGTCTATAAACATACATAATTAAAGATGTAACTGGTGACTATGTAGTATTATTTCTAGAAGTTGAAGAAAAAGTGATACTAAATAAATTAAACCTATACCTTGAAATATAATATTCTTCTTTTATTTTATTTTTGGCAACCAGTCTTCTAATAGACTACTACTGCCATTGTCAAGTGAGTAACGAGATCACAAGTTTCTTGATGTAATTTCAATAAATTAAGATGGTGGCCATCTAGTTAGAACTTTCCTGGGAGATTTTGTGGCAAGTCGGAATCCATGTCCGTGGTATTATTTCCCATCCACTTCAATTGTGCACAATAACCAAACTATATTAAGTAAAGCACCACCAACATTACACAATATAGAGTCAAATAATAGATTATGGATAAAATATAAAGACCACTATATGGCATTCCAAGATCCCACCAAAAACTCCGAAATATAATATTATAATCAATTTTAAATGTGGAACTTAAAAAGTTTTGTTACAAAAAGGTTTATATGGAGTAAATAATTGTCATATAGTATTGAAGGCTTATTAGACTCATTCTTATAAGTAAATGCAGTGTTAATACATTTCTTTATAATTATATACCAGAATTTAATGACAACTTTACATTTCCCAGAATATCATATGAATAATATAATTCTGCCCTTCCAATACGTTATTGAAAATTTAATACATGTCCATAAAAATTTTGAAAAACTGCATTTTATATAAGACCAGCATGATCTAAATTCTAGAATCTTTAACAAACTGGTTGTCCCATGTTTTAGACTCAGCAAAACCAGTAATCGTTCTTAGGTAATAAATGGTAAGTTGGTAAAAGGTAGGGTTTACAATAAGTCCCAAAGCATTTTACCAATTTGCCGGACTGTAAGTGTAAGCGCCATGTCAAGCGGGTTTTAGTGTCAAAAGGCTATTATAGAGTGGATCAATATGTGAACGATGGTGGTAACTGGAAGTGACTCCTCTCTGTGCATCCACTAAAAACGATTGTATGATATATTGGAAATATATAGGTATGTTAAAAAGATGTACTCTATTAAGTTTTTTGCCAGTTCTTCTTAATGACTGGGTTGTTTTCCAAGCCTGTGGTACTTTTGATCTTCATAAGTGCCTTATTAGGGCTTAAGCTGAATAAAGTATTTTTTATTTGAATGGAATAAAACACATGAAAAAAAATAGAAGAAATATTTTTTAAATATCCTTTTGCATTGTAATAAATAATCCCATCTGATAAGTTTCATATTTTATTACTTTAAATTGCATAAAAGATGGGACATTTCGTAAACTAAAGTAGAAGCATATCAGTCTATTCATAAAATAAAGTATTAACTGGTTTTAGTAAAAAAAAATTCTGTCTATATTGCTTTGTTAGTTCTCATAATATTTTAAAATATGGTTTTACAGTAACAATTCGTTTTAGAATTTGATTTCTCTTTCTGTTACAATTTCCTATTTTTCTTATTATTATGTAAAAAAAATTAAATATGTGAAATAGTTCTATATTCAGTTTTATTAATTTTTAATTTATTGTTGGAGCATGCCATTGTTGTCTCTAAATATCACTGCATTTATATTCATTCATAATAATGCTATTTTTAATGTAATGTATTGTCATGTTGCTGACCCTAAAATTCATAAATTCAAGCTTTTTTTTTGGAGGGCTTTGATTTAAATAAAGGCTATTGAAACTAACTGTCTTAAATATTCTTTAAATATTTAAAATCAGTATTCATCTATCCTATTTAAACTATACATAAAATAAATCCAAAAGTATACACTTTTTTCTGCGGACCCTTGGCCCGAACCTTTTCTCTGCTGTCGTTAATTTTAATACTCTTAAAAATCATTTAAAATATTTAAAATTGTTATTATTTCACTTCACTATTAAGTATTATATGTTTGCTACATTATGTTACATTACATTAATTGCATGTATATTTTTCATTGGGATTAATTTTGGTATGGCGCCTTCATTCTCAACTTTTAATTCCATTTTTAAATTGTTATCCACTTAAAAAATGTATACACTCAATGCATATATTTATCTGGGTAAAATAAAAAGTATTAATATTTTTTTATATATTAATTCTATGTTGTTATTAATTTTAAATATTTAATAATTATACACAATAATCAATTATAATAGGAAATTTGATTAGGCAACATTTTAAAATCAGCCTATAAAAAGGTTTAATTGAATTTTGGAAGTAATCCATGATAAATTTCTATATAATCATGTTAGTATCCTATACTGAACATAGTAAAATGGAACCAGTCGCAGCGCCTTATTCTGTTAGCGCAAAATCGCAACAGTATCGAAACATACTTTCAACTCTAAAACTTATATCCATAAGGTCGAATTTATTGCAAAACACACAGCGCACTTCAGGAAACTATATCCAGAATAGGGCCGCGCTGTAATTAATTCCCAATGAATAAAAATCAATATTTAATACAACGTTCATATTGAAATTCATATAAAAATTATGTTTGTAAACAAAACTATTTGATGTTTTCGCGCGAAACTCAAGTAAACAAGGTTAGAGATCTACTAAAAGATAAAACTATACTTACTAATAGTTTTCCTCAATTATAACGTTTAAAAACTTCATCCGACGTTAGATAAGCAGTGAAACAATATAATTATATGCATTTTTATATATAAAACTCACAAAAAGTACCGAAATTGAAAACGAATCAGCTCGATGAAAAATATTTACAAGCAATCTTATGTTTTTTTTTTTCATTTTGTGACATTTACTAGTGTTGCACGGTTTAGGCGTGTCTTTTAGAATCGGATAAAGGAGGTGATGACATTTAAAATCGATATTGAACTCATGTCATTTTTCTGTTATAACTGTAAAGAAGCTGAATTTTATTAGTTATTAACATGAGATTTAAATTTTGTGGTTTTTTGCCTTTCAATTATAAAGACATCCTACGCTCTATAACTTAACTATAAAATTTAGTTTCTAAAATTGATTTCTATTTACATCTTAGTATATTATTTATACATTTTTTTTATTATTTAAACATCGCCTGGAAATAAAACGGACCAATATTTCTAACGTTATTTGAAATCAAAATATTATAGAGGTGGCAGAGCCACGATGAAACTATTACTGTTTTCAGCATGAATTGGTCTTCTGTTCGCCCGGGGTAGTACCACCCTCTCACAGAAAACCGACGTGAAGTAACAGTGCTTGCGTTATTACTTTTCGTTCGGCCAGTGAGAGCGCCGGAGGCCCACCTCCCCTCCGATCCCCTCTCCTCGTCCTCTTCCCCAAAAACAGGCTGGCAACCCATTACCGACTCCCCTGGTGTTGTTAGTGTCTATGGACGGCGGTGATTACTTAACATCAGGTGACGCGCATGTTCATTTGCCTCCTATGATAAAAAAAACTGCAATAGCACGTAATTTTTACACAGGTTTTTAAATGCTTTTCGAAAGAAAATAAATTTGGCATATATTTTTGGTTTAGTATAAATTGTATATCCACAATGATAATAAAAATAAAATGCTCTTTAGTAATGAGCTTAGTAAAGACGATAGTTGAGTTCCACAAGTATTTACTAGTAAACACGAAGTGTATATATACTTATAATTTTACTTGAAACATTAAGTTATTATTTTCACACGGGAAGTAAAAACACGTTGTTTCGTTTATAAAATAATATGCATTCTTTTATTATAGTCTAAGAGCCGGTGAACCCCAGACCTTCGTTATTTTATAAAAGCTGAAAGTTTGTCAGTGCATACTCCCAGCACAAGTAAGAACGATGGACTATTGTAAAGTTTGAGTTACCGTGGTTTTAGCAGGTAAACGGCATTAAAGGTGTGTAAAATACAGATCTAAATTCATCAAATAATAAAGTGAAATTTTTTGGTATTACCTTCAGAATATTATTAAAAAATCACGTTATTCATTGCCAGACACTTAACGTCGTTGTAATCCCTTGCCAGACATCCTTAATGTTCATGAAATTATAACTTTAGGCATGTTATAGTATAAAAGCTGATTTTTATGTATAGTACTTGGGTAATAAGTAGATGATGTTTCCTCGTTAGCCAGATATTTTTGATAGTTTTTACCTCTTGCCAGACAAGCATATAGGGTAGCTGTAGGAGCGAGCGCGAAGCAGTGGGTGCGAGTGAGATGGCGAGTCAAGTCTATTGCGATCTCTCATGGCGCAGTTGTTATTTCTATTGCGCATGTATTGTTTAGTACTCAGTATATGTTTACATCGGCTAAATTAATTATAGTATGATCATGTAGTTTCTTTTGTAATACATTATATATGATATAACAATCAATATGTGTCTTTGAAGTTTTTAGCATAGAGCAATAAGATTACTTTTACGGTGTAAATTAATTTGTTGCTTGAATGCTTTACGTTTTAATATAGGTACATCGTCTCATTTAACATCCTTGCGCTGCCTTGGAGACGTGTTTTATTACTGTAATATTTATAACAAAAAGCTGTTGATACGTACGTACGTAATACATGATATTTTGACAAAACAAATGGCACGATAACGCACGCGTACGTAGAGTAATATTGTAACGCGTCACTGTTTTAGATAAAATGTGGAAATAAGATGGCACGTTCTCAATATCGGTGGTGAAAAAGAAATACTTATATGTTGCTTAGATACGGGCGGATTGACAGACAGCCGTCAAAAGTAAGCTAGATAGCCAAGTTTTAATAAGGCGCTGTCGAAGAATGATGTATCTACAGTTTTTTATTATAGTCATAATATCATTGGCGACAGCAGTCTATAGAATATTAGTTGGTTTTTTCCATGGGGAAAATAAATATAAAGCATAGTAAGTACTTATTTTATTGAATAAAAACGTATACAAATCTTACATTGATAATTATTGTACAATGTTTTGACACTCAAGTAGATTTGCCAGATCTAACAGAAAATCAGAATTTTTTTTTGGAATCTATCGTTGATTTAAAGATAAGCTCAGCTGTCTTACGCACAATAGTTTGTATAACGCAAAATGGCGAATCATTCTGACCAATGAGTATTTATATTAAAAGTCGTACGCCGAAGAGGTTGAAGTCGTTTTTATTTTCATTATACTTATCTGTATTTCATTTTAAAGAAATATGTTAGTACATTAAAAATATCGTAATTAAATGGTTATGTCTATCAATAATAAATGTTTTTTATAAAATTTTTGAACACGCAATTGTGCAATTGATTTCTTTAAGAAAAAGTATTTTGCAGTCTTTACATCTGTAAAAAGTATTATACATCTGGAATAAGCAATGGTCGTAAAACCTTTCAGCCAATACATTGCTTTTCTTTTTTAAATAAGAAATAAAAATCGTATAGTCTATTTACCTGAGTATTCAGAATATAAGAGTATTTTATTACAAAAAAGTATCTTAATATCTTAGTATCTTAATCTTAAAGTATAATCGTAAGTTACCAATTTACGAAATAAATCAACAGATTGATGGTTTAGTCGGTGAAACGCGACAGACAACTGCTTTGAGGTTGTTAAATGCTTCGTCTTGTGTTGCTTGGTCGAATTTCTGTAAATAATTTAAAAGATTTTATTATATTTTTCTTTATTATAAAAATAAGTCTACACAAGGAAGTAAAAGTAAACGTTTCATTTTACATCGTATATAGTTTTAGTTTAAATATTTTTTCAACATGTGCCAAAAAATATTTGTAATATAAATTATATACATGTATATATTTTTGGGAGAAAAGAAAGTTGGAATATTGTTGCACTTGAAGTAAGAGCTTTGAATTTTTATAATGTATCATTTATAACTTCACAGTACTGAAAAAGTAGACCTATTTATATTTCAAGTATCTGTTAATCAATCTTAAAAGATGAATAATTTACAGATATGCCACTTCAAAATTTCAAAAATTTAATTTGATTTAGGCTTTATTAAGCCTTTTACTTATTTCTGTATATATTTGTATATATAATCTGTTACTTTACTGCAGTATTTACACACGTTGAAAAGCCTTTATATATTCCATAAATGGCTTTGTATAATCTATGTTTCATCAAAGAGATTGAATTGTTCTTTTTTTTTAATGAAAAGGAACTTTAAACATGAAATCCACATATTAATTGAGACTCAGGGAGTTTTTTTTATAAATTTGTATACGTCCTTAATTCGTTAAGAATAAGTTAAATATAATGGTTAATTTTTAAGTTGTAACTAGGGAATTATTATAAGTACCTCATTAATGACAACTGTGGGCACGAAAGCTAGTGGCCTCATCACACCGTCGGTTTTATCCCCGTAGGAGGCCATAAAGTTCTCTCCCTGTTCACCAGAGGCACAACGCTTGATCTTGTCAGATTCAGCTTGTTTGTTCACTTGGATTAAGCACTGAAATAAGAGTTTTAAATACACTTGAAAGGTTATTTATCACTATCATTACATAGTATAAAACAAAGTCCCCTACCGTGTCTGTCTGTCTGTTCGCGATAAACTCAAAATCTACTCAACAGATTTTCATGCGGTTTTCATTAATATATAGAGTAATTGACGAGGAAGTATATAATTTATCAATTTTTTTAAATAAATCGGTTAAAATATAACGATAAATGTTGGTAGTGTCGGAAGAACACAAGCCGGCTGGGAGCTTTCGTCGAACTCTGCCTAATCCCTTTAAGATATGACAAAACCATTGAGATAATAAGCAATCAGCTGGTATACTAATATAATATTATAAAGAGGTAAAGTTTGTGAATCTGTGACGTTGTAGGGGGTAATCTTTGGATCTACTAAACCGATTTTGAAAATTCTTTTACCAATAGAAAGCCACGTTAATGATGAGTATTATAGGCTATATATTAACTCGAAAAATGAAGACCTTTTTTGTGGTAAATAGTCGGATTTGCAATGTAAGTCGGGGGGAAAAACGGTCGAACGAAAACGTTTCTTGCGAACGCTGTCTTAACGATGAGATACGTATGATTGAGTTCTAGAGAATAGTTGTAGAGCTTGATAATGCCTACAAAACAACCAGTGACAGCACATGTCTAACTTCAAGGGTTTTTTTATTACCTGGGCGGGATAACGTCCGCCGTGACGGCTAGTTTATTATAATTATACCCGACTTTGTAATACACATCAAATTTATGATACGTGGACTAAAATAGAAAACTGAAAACTATAGTAAGTAGCATGTCATTTGTTAATGTGTTACGAAACGAAACAACCGGTTGAATTCCAGATTATGTGATAAGATATAGAATAAAATAAATATACATTTCAACGAATAGAGACCTAAGAGAGATTTGTCATCTGCAGCATTTCTTTTCAAGCTAGAATTCCGTAAATCAACATCTTGTACTAATACCAGTCGGTATTTTGAAATTATTATAACTAAACCGTACAGTTTGGCTTTTCCCATGTACCTGGATCTTAAGTTTCGAAAACGCCTTAGAGTAGATTACAATCTAATTAAAAACTCACGGTATCTAAAGATTTGTCCGGGCTGGCCTGTGACATCAAACAGATGATGAGTTCCATCTTCTCCGTGTCCTGGAGGCTGCGATCCTTGAGGATGCACGATTGCATCTGATAACCGTAAATAAAGCGCAATTAGTAATTGATAATGGAATGTATACGAAATTTTCCATGCTTTCTCAAAATATATTGAATTGTAATATGTATGTATAGAAATTAGATTTCTTTAAGTTATTTGTTCATGGATAAATCAGTTCAGGCTTACTCTTAATAGATGTCACCACTGACATTAAAAGTGGTATTGCGGTATAGTAGATTAAACAGGCTCCCCTTCAATATGGCGATAGCGTGCTAAATAAAACTAATAATTAAAAATAATTTAGTGAAAGAGGAATCGACAAGCTAAATAATAAACTTTAAATGTCGTTTCTTTGTTTTTTCATGTAGATTTGTGTATGTGGATTGTATTGCTTTTAATTATTAAAGTGTAAAATTGTGTTAAATAAAATCTTTGTTTTTTCAGAGCAACACCAGTTTATTGTTTTCTAAGATTCCTAACGAATTGTCTTATATGTATATTACTATCCTTTTTTTAATTTTATAAGTTATAGCATTTGTACACAATTTTTTTAAATGTTAAATCACTATGTAGGGTAAGATGTTAACATGCTAAATCTAGAGGACTGCCTCATACAACTACTGCAAGACACCTTGAGAATCTTCTTATACTTATTCCACCTAAGTAGGATCAGTACAACATGTTTTCCTTTTCCACTCTTTTCTGTTAGCTGTCATCACAGTATTCGCATTTTTTATACATATATCATTTTTTTTTATGTCATAGGTGGAAAACGAACAGGTGGGTCACCTGATGTTAAGTGATCATCCCCACCCATGGACACTAACAACACCAGAGGAGTCACAAGTACGTTGCCACCCTTCGGGGGGAAGGGTTAGGGGAAGGGAGAGGGAGAGAGGAGAGGGGAGGGGAGGTGGGCCTCCGGTGCTCTCACTGACCGAACGAAACGCAACAATGCAAGCTCTGTTACTTCACGTCGGTTTTCTATGAAAGGGTGGTACTACCCGGGGCGAGGCGACCCATTCATGCTGAAACCAGTAATATCCAATAATCCACCACCATATTATTTTTCACACAATCCATACCATGCTAACCTATTACTCCTCAACTTCTCTGTCTCTGGTGCTATTTTCAAACTTCCCCTGATATATTCATTCTTAATCTTATCCATTCTAGTTACACCACACATATATCTCAACATTCGCATCACTGCCACGTGTAGTCTTTTCTCATCCACCTCTTTCATACCACAGCATTCAGATCTATATAACACGACTAGTTTTATTATAGTTATATACACATTCTCCTTGAGTCCAGGTGGTAGAGCCACGTTGAAGTTATTATTGGTTTCAAAATGAAAGGGTCGGCTCGCCCGCGGTACTAACACCCTCTTATAGAAAACCGACATGAAGTAACAATGCTTGCATTGTTGCGTTTCGTTTGGTCAGTGAAAGCGCCGGATAACCCACCTATCCTCCTCCTCCCAAGTGTCTATGGACAGTGGTGATCACTTAACATCAGGTGACACACTTGTTCGTTTGCCTCCTATGATATAAAAAAACGAATTTCAACGAGATCGCAAGCTATCCCAGACACCTTTTGCCGTTTCACCCACCCTCCACTTGTCCTATTTCTCACGCCCATTAAATCCGGAGCAGGCTGGCAAGGATACACCTGTAAGCGTATGGGGGAAAATTTGCAAATTGAGTATGATAGTTAACTAGGTGTCCGATTTAATATTGTTGGCAAGAGATGGCGTTAGTAGTCGATTAAATCGCGCTCAGGATATACACCAGGCGAGCTTAGAAAGAGTTTACAAAATTAGTTAGGAGAGAAAAACATAACATTTTGTTAATATATATTTTTGTAAATAAATGAAAATGTCGGGTAGTTACACTGCTATAGCTCATATAAGGAGCGGCGCTTGCCGTGTTGCCTCACTCTTTCGGTGGCCGTCATAACGTGCGATAGCTCTGTCCGAACTCGTGTCGGTTAGCGAGTGATTAATTGTTAGAATTTATTCTTAACTAATTACATCTAAATTGGCCTGTTCTGTTTTTAATGAAAAATAATTGTTCGAATTGCTAACAATATTACCTTATTTCCGTAGCATTCGTCGGGTCCGTGGTGGCATGTGAAAGTCCATCTTCCATTAACTTTGTCATGCTGAAAAAACATAGCTTTTTAATTGAAGACATTTTTTTTTCATAATTTTTTTTTATTTATCTTTGCAGCGCCAATCGACGGTACTAAACGATGTATAATTTAGTCATAGGATTCAATACAATAAATAACTATTTATAACACGAGAACATTCTTTAATTATGTGAGATATTTAGGGGGTCAAGGTGGGCAAATATCGCGTAATTTTTTAAATCAAAAATAATGTAAAAATGTTGGAAAATCAGATCAATTTATAGTAAAGCATGTTTTTAGACTAAGTATGTCGATAATCTGACACAATTTTTCTGTATATTAAAATTGATGAATAGATATAATTTGATATTAATATCTCGCTGTAATGTAATCTATACTAATACTAGCGAGCCCGGTGGACGTTGTCCTGCCTTAATAATAAAAAAGAATCCTAAAAGTCAACCGCAGCGTCACGTACCTAGTCCAATTGTGAATCTAAACCATTCTCGGAACCACTGGAACATGCATACAAAAATTCATCAAAATCGGTCCAGCCATTTAGGAGTTCAATGACATACACACGTACAGAAGAAATTTATATATAAGAATTACAACGCTGAAGAGTTTGTTCGAATGAACACGTTAATGTCAGGAACTACTGGTCCGATTTGAAAAATTCTTGCACCTACTGGTCCGATTTGAAAAATTCTTGCAGTGTTAGATAGCTCGTTTACCGAGGAAAGCTATATATTATCACACTATGGCCAATAGGATCGGAGCAACAATGAAGAATGTTTCAAAATCGTTTTTTTCTTCTTTTGAAAGTTTTCGATACGTGTTCGCGTTAGCCCAAACTATCCCACGCAGACGAAGTCGCGCGCATACGCTAGTAATAAATATTACTAAATGTAATAATAGTAAAAGAAGCTATAGTACAGTTACAAATAATAAAGCAAATTGTGTATTTCGTTTTTAATCCAAGGTATTTATACTCAACTACCTTCCGCCCGAGACTTCGTCGACGTGAAATAGTTACTTTGGGCTAATGCTAGCACGCAGGGGTAGTATTACCTACTCGAAAATGGCAGTAATAATCTACCAAAAAAAATAAAAATAAAGAAGAAACCTTTATGGTTCTGAACAGTCCATGGTTTACAGCCTCACTACAACCGAAGTACCGCGCCTTAGGTATGCGCGGGTAGGTGGGGAGTGGGAAGGAAAGAGTATCAACTCACATGAGATTCGTATTGTCAGAAAGATCTTATGATATCAAAGCACGATTATTTAAAGCTGTATATTTATGAGTATAATTATATTCCAACCCGTCTTTTTGTCCAATATTATTTTTAGATAAGTACAATAAAAAACCAACATAAATGAAATGAATCTTTATTTCTTGGAAATATAAAAACTTAAGGCATAACGCATGACCCATCTTTAGATATTTTATCTCATGTGTGTCTAATACAGACAGTCCCTTCGCCCTCCCGTCTCGCCGCTCGCGTACCTACGGCGCAGTATCGCGATTGCGGTCAGACTATAGTACACCCGGGCTAAGTCGGTATGGACAATATGTTATAAAAAAATATAACAAACCGTGCTCTTGCCGTATGGTACCAGCTTAACCTTCACTTGTCCTCGGAAGTCTCTCCAGACGGGTGCTAACTGACTCGTAATAAATTTCTTGCTGTCCGGGCAGAGCGATTCGTAATACACGGCTATTTTCACCTGGAACAAAAAAAAACTGTACGTGTCAGTGTATACACGTGAAGGAAGTGACACTTCTTTGTCCTATATGTAATATATTGTACATATACCAGCGGGCCTGACGGAAGTAGACCTGCCATGATAATAAAAAAAATCATACAATCCAACCTATCGCGTCCAATTATAAATATTAACCATATCTTGAATCCACCTCAACACACACAAATTTTTTTATCGAAATCTGTCCAGCCGTTTAGGAGGAGTTCAGTCACATACACACGGACAGAAAAATTATATATATAAAGAATACGAATGTTCATAAACTATATACTGTACGAATTCCCGCACTGTAAATACTTAACTATTACATTTACTCATTTTGGTATACTATAAGACACGGATATGCAGTTATACATACCTACACACACAAATACATATCTACCTGACATTTAACGCGTAATACGTAACGAAAATACTTCCCTAACGTGCCATAAGAATTTTCACTTCAATAACATTTTGTGCCTTAATTCTGTCCTCCCAATACATCGTTGATATTTTAATGCATACCCGAAAAAAATTGGATAAGCCTGATTTTGTAAAGTAATAACATCATTTTAATGATAGACATGTTCTAGACTAGTGGTTGGCAAACCACGGCTCGTGAGACGCCTGTAACACTTTCTCTCTTTCATTGTGGTTCTTCCAAAAAATGTTTGCCATGCGTAAGAGACAAGTTGTTTTTTCTTTATTGTAGCTCGACAAAATGACAGTACTGTGCCTGATGGTAAGCACAGTACAATCCAAAAACAATGGCGACCACCGAGAGACATACTATCCATCGCCGGTCGCCGCTGTCATGCCGGCCTGCGTAAGTATTTCGTCACGTTGCGCTTAAAGGACCTCATGTCATGGAAGGAGGAAACACACTGGCCGGCAGATTGTTCCACAGCTTCACGGTACGGCAAAGATAAGACGTTGCGAACTTTTTAGTTCGTGCCCAGATAGGATTTACCGTAAAACTGTGGCTCCGAAGACCAGCGCGCGTGGTGCGGTTATGAAAAAGAGAGGAAGAGATCAAACTGAATAACTCTTCAGAACACTCGCCATGATACAGACAGTAGAACACGCTCAGTGAGGCAAAGTCTCTGTGCAACTGAAGTGGCTCTGTGAACTCTGTCATGTCTGCATCATTGACAGTGCGGACAGTCCGTCTCTGCAACCTGTCCAGGGTATCCAAGAGGTACTTTGCCGAACTGCCCCAGAGGTTCGAGCAGTATTTCACGCAGACCCGAATTTGTGCTTTATAAAGGAGATATAGCTGTTCAGGCGTGAAAAACTGTCGCACCCTGTTCAGGATTTCGAGTCTCCAAGATGCAGTAGAGATCACGCTCTGTATATATTCCCTGGGATTGAGGTCGCTACGAATATCTATGCCTAAGATATTGAGACTGTCTCGCATTGCGAGCGAGACGTTCTGAAGAGCTGGAAGGGGTGTAAATGGGGATATCTTGCAGGTAAATGCGCATACCTGTGTTTTGTTGGCATTAAAACAACCAAATTACTTGTTCCCCATGTTGATGTGCGAAGCAAATATTGGTCGAGCTCAATGACTATTTCCTGCCGTCTCTTTTCTGTGTCTCCCTGATACTGTTATTGCAACTACAGAAAAGTGGTACATTTCTGAGCAACAATAACACGGCTAGTCGTCCGAAAAAATACGTATTTAGAAAAATGTCGTCATTGGTTCGAAAGTACCTACTATGTTCTTGTAGACTGACGTTGGAACCTTTTTTTGAAAAGACGCTTTTGGCCCAACGCTGGGATTCGTACAAACTGACATTATAATATTATGGATAATTGATTACTTACTTTCTGGTCGTCAGTCTTTTTGTTCTTTGCCAGGACTCCACAGATCATGGTCACCGTGCAAATCACCAATAAAACCTTCATCTTGTACTGAAAGGAAAAACATTTTTTTAAGCAACCATCTCCCAAATTCTACTGCTGTGGGAACACGCACACATATATTCATAAGGAGTTGGATATAAGAAAGTTATATTGTAATAAACAGTTAGTTGGCTCGCAGCTCTCGTGCCTATCAATTCATATTCCAGTAGGCACCCTACACTGCCATTGTCGAGTAGATAATAACATTACAAGTGTTTAGTGATAATTATAATGTTCTAACAAGATGGCGGCGCCCTTGAAGAACTTTCCAGTGAGTTGTTGTGGCATCTCAGAATTCATGCTCCGTGCTATTATTTTCCACCTACTTCACTTATGTTATAACTGAACTATATTATGTAAAATGCCACCAAAATTACAAAATACAAAGTCAAATAACACAAGCTTATGAATAAAATATAAAAGCCACTACATGAAAGATTAAGATCCCACCAAAACTCCAAAAGACTTATTATGATTTAAGCCCATAGCTATCAATAAGTAGGCTTCATTTATAGTGACCATTTCTAGCCACACATACCTTTCATAATCTCTCAAAACACACACATTTGAAGAAAGTAAACTATCTTGACAAACAATACTCTCAGAACACATTCGTATGCAGTGCACCTTTGAAATGCACCCAAGAGATTTAATACTTCGTGGTGCAAGTTACAAAACACTAGTTCCGTAGAAAATAAAGAAATTAAAACGTAGCATAACATGGTAAGAACGACATCAAATTCAAATTTAATTATGTAAATAATTAAAAATCTATTTGACACTGGCAAATGTTAACGCGACGACAACTGTACGAGAAGATAAAGAACTGTCACATATTCTGTATGCCTACTGTAACGTACTGTAAAATGCTTGCAGTATTTCACAGGAAATACGTGCCTTATTTAAATAAAAAAGGCGAGGCATTAATAAGAACTGCCGACAAAAGTAAAAATTCAAAACTATGAAATAAATATGTTCTCTTTTGAATTTTATATTGATTATAGTGTAAATGACAACAATATTTGAATTTCAGAATTTGTTTCTTGCAATTATTAACATTAGTGAGGTTTTCATATCTGTCGGCACTCGGAGCAATAATAATTATACTAATATTACATTTTTATAAAGTGTATACGTATGATGAGCTGCTAAATATCAATATTACATATATACAGGACCCTATACTACGCGTTGCTGTCTAACGCAAGCCGCACAAGCCCAATACGCCCCGTCATGCTTACGTAGCATGTTATGACGCGAAATTATAAATTTATCTCCTGCCAGAAATACCTCTCAAGCCGCCTTAAGAAGTTTTCACTTCAATAATGTTGTTTAATTGTTCTTTCATTACTTCATAGTCCCAACAGAAAGGTATAATAATAGCTTATAAAAATATATAGATATTTTCTTCAGAATCAGTCCTAAAATTATTTGAAAACTATTTTCGAAACACCGAAAATTATCGGATATACTTTCGATATTGAAAGAAACTCCATCTATGGTTTATTGATGGTACTATTTCAGTACTGTTTCAAATAAATGTTAACTGTACAAAGTTTCGGATTTCTATGGAAAAGGCTCGTCTATTTTTGGTTATCAATCCACTCCCTAGATGGCACTGTTATATAATTTTTTTGGCAAGTTTGATAACAAAATATGGCGGATGACAATTAATTTTGACATTTCAAACAGACAATTTTCAACTATTTGTTTTCATTCTCTTTGTTTACGTATTTGTTACGAGAATGTGCTCCTTTAAATTTTCTTGCCTCTCACAAACAATTTTATCTATCTCCGGATCTACTTATAACATTGACTCCTGCATATACATACTTGGATTTAGATATGCCTTACAATGAATATATTCATTACATATAAAAATGATCAAAAACTTGTATACGATTTACGCAGTACCGCTGTATGCATACATACATAGCTATAAATGTACATTTATAACCAACAATGTTAGTTCGAAAGTCATATTATAGAGGCGCTAATTGGAAAGAACGAGTGCGACCTCTATTTATATAACGTACTCTGTGCCCATAATAATTTTACAAGATATAATATGTTGAATCGCTTTTGCTCATGGCCTGCACCAAACATAACACGTACTAGTTTTCCCGCCACATATATATACAAGCGTCTGTTACTCCTTACTGTATATTTAAACTTATTTATTAAGGTAAGTAAGCCAACTTTCTATAGAAAGGGTTTGTCAACGATTGCGGTACAACAAGAACAAGTGGAGTATCAGCTATTTTCAATGAAATAAGTATATACATACAAATAACAATAAATTTTCGGAATATATATAAGCGTATGTATTTGTAATTATCAAGACAAGGTTTGTATGGAAGAAAATGTTTGAAAAATAACACGGCAATATTCATATAAAAAATGGGAGTGAGGGAGAAAAAAGTAGTGAGTTCTTCAAAAACATTGACAGATTAACGTTTAGTTGTTCAATTGCCATGTTCTTTCATGAGTTTTGCAAAACTCAGAATCAGGGACAGCTCAATATGTGAATGTGAGCTGGATGACGGCACTCTAGAACACACCTTTTTTTTTTTAAATTGCCCCAACTTAGTGTATTCCTAGTATGATGTTTGCGTGACAATATACCCCGTTCATATTTTAAATACTTGCTCTTGTGTTTTCTCCTTTTGGCTCTGGCCAACTTTATATCTATTAACAAAATTAAACTTTAACATAAAACAATAACTAACAATGATTATTATGTAAATATACATTTATTTACTGGCCTAATCTTGAAGAACTAAATTATACAATTAAAATTTAATAATACCTATAAAGTGACTCTTCCATGACAAACTTGACACTGGCAGAGTTCGGATCTACGAGACGCCATTATTAAACAAACTGAAGTTATTTATTTCATGATTTGCTTCTGTTCAAACTTTTTAAGTACACACTATCAGATGGCCGGTATCACCAAAGGTCTACATTTCTCTATGGCTTTACACCTTTTTGGTATTTAAGAAATCCATAGAATTAGTGATTTTATAATATATTTTCGTTTACATTTGTATTAATTTGAAACTAGAAAAAAAAATAGTACGTGGAGTCCCTCCGCGCGGAAGAAGTGAAACTTCGTAATGTGGAAATAAAAATAGGAAGGGGTAAAAATTGATTTTTAGTGAAATCATTCAGTTTTTAAGACAAACTTTATTAACACTGCTTACAATTCACAATTGATCTCATCTTTTCATTATTATTTTCGAGTGGAGATATATCCAAATCTATAACATTTACAATGGGATTATGATAACTAAAGTAAGATACGAAATGTTTGATTATTTTTCTCACTCTCTCTCTTTCCATTCCCACTCCCCAGGAGCGTTGAACGTTTAACGCAACCTTGTTGGAAGTCGCATTACAAGTTTCACTTCAAAATCCTGTTTTACATAAAATAGTGAATTACATTAGACACTCACCTTTCGTAAGAAGTTAAAGAATATCTTATAAAGATGTATCATCGACGTTATTAAACGGTTACTGTTTCTAATATGCTATTTAGATTAATAAATGATTACACCAACTTATTATTTAGTAACCAGCTACTTTATGCAATTTACAAAATTATATTTTTATTTGTACATTAAAAATATTCTAAACACAGCGCGTAGGTGGAAGGTGGAAATTTATTTCGAAATAGCGACATCTATTGGAAACTATAAACACTATATATTATTCTTAGTTTACTTAAGATTTCTTTAGCATATTTTCGGTTAATTTTGTAAAGCACTCCATTACATTGCGATAATGGCCGTCAAGAAACGGCCAGGAATAACCCCTCGGCTGATTTTTTAAGATCCAAATGTCAAAACTAATTTGAAAATACATTTGATATAAAAATTATGATTTTGAAATACATAATTTGTTATTTTTCAAAGTTTTGTGTAGTAAGTCAGGTATTTTTTATTATTTATTCTCCGAACTGTCTGTTGACCTGTGCATCATGAAGTCTACATTCGTTTGTATGGAGTTTAAATTATGGTTTTGGACAGTCCAGTCCAGCATGCCACTACTGTGGACAAAATTATTAAATATTAAACAAGATATGTTGACCCCTAATTAGCCCTAGGGCTGTATTTGCCTAGATGCCAATATATCATTTTAAAAAATTAAAGTAATGATATATAGAACCTAAAATTTAAGGCTTAACTTATAAGACAAAACAAAGCTGTTAAAATAAAGGAAAAATGTGCTTAACTTTTTTAAAAATTGACTTAACTCCTTTTCCATGCACTCTGCGGAAAATTAATATTTAGAATATTTTCAATGTACAGTTATTCTTAATTATAATTTTGTATTAAAACACAGTTCACTCGTTGATATATTTAAATACACTCGGAATAATAAAGTTGATTACCTTACGTTGAAATCTGATACGTAACGAACGCTGTCTGTCTGAAACATGCTGAGTTTGTTGTAATCTGTGTTGCCAGGCGCCGCGCGTTGCACCGTAAGTTAACATTTTATAAGAAAACTACGTCCTGGGTTCACACGGGTGCAATGTACTAATATGATATTAGAAGTAATTAAACGTCTATACATATTTAAGGGATTTGGTGTATTCAAATAAATAAGATGTTTTTTTGTAGCGCGTAATTTTAAATTTGTAATATTTTCTAAGATATTTATGAAAATGATATACTGCAAAGAGTATATTCAATGTATATTAAATACCGTATATTATTAATTTTGATAATGGTTAATAGTATATTGGTGAAAATAGCGTCGCATATATTATATTACCTTTCAATAATATTTAAAAGATAAAATACCCTGTGTATATCATAAGAACATACGATAGAAGTGAATCTATTGTATACAGGGATATATTTTAATTAAATTCTTGAATTCACCTGAACACTCACAAAAAAAATCATCAAAATCTGTCCAGCCGTTTAAGAGGAGTTCAATCACATACACACGGGCAGAATAATTATATATTTAAAGATTTTACGAGTTTGCTCGTAGCAGAACAAATATGGCAACTAAAGAAGGGACGAATAACTTGTAGCGGGCCTCCTGGGCGAGTTCACAAACTACGAGATATTTTGTTATTAGCAGTCAACTTGTTAAGAACTAAAGGAATATACATAGAGACGCGGAAACCTTTTGGCAGGTAATTTGACGCAGTGAATCTGGCAACACTATCTGTAATTGACCCAAGTACGGTCGTGGCTCAAAGGTTATCGCAACGTTGATTGTCAGGCTGACGAACTTGCTTATAGCAGTAATTTTATTATTACTTATTAATCTCGTTTTTATACAACTAAAATTATAAACTAGATCTTTTAATTTTTCACGCAAAAACTGCTCAACGTATTTTGATGTCACAGTATTATTAATAGCTTGTTCATCAGAATAAAACATAAGTTATCTATACACATAATACTAGCTGGCGCGGCGGACAATGTCCCGCCCTGATAATAATAAAAACTTTGACAAATTGTATACCAAAATCTTCCTAATAGATCACTTTATCTATTGCTGAAAACCGCATGAAAATCCTTTCAGTAGTTTTTGAGTTTATCGCGAACAGACAGACTGACAGATGACTTTGTTTTATACTATGTAATGATAATAAATTAGTAATAAAATACAATTCAATCCATCCAATCAAGCCGTTAATTGAAATGATCGTAAGAAACTTATAATAACATTACCTACTCGACAATGACAGTAATATCCTACTAGGCGATTGGTTGCCAAAAGTACATAATAGAAAAAAAAAACCAAAAAGAATAAAACACCTTCGATGTGAAAAACTAATAAGGCACTAAAAAGCGAAAAATGAGTGAATTATTAAATTAACCAGACTAAATAAAAAATATTGATATTCGCGCTACTTAATAATATATTTGAAGTCGATGCCAACCTAAATTCATATCATCTACATTCTACATACAAAGTTTTGGTCCACTCTCGTGTCCCATGATCTAATCCTGTATAGTATATGTCCATATTTTATTACCTGCAACAAATTTGAAACGTAGGTTGGCATCGACTTCTAATATATTATTAGGTAGCGCGAATATCAATATTTTTTATTTAATATGGTTAATTTAATCATTCAGTCATTTTTCGCATTTTAGTGCCTTATTAGTTTTTCACATCGAAGGCGTTTTATTTTTTTTTTGGAAAAAAAAAATATTTCTCGATTTTTAGTGTCCATAAATATATCTGGTTTCTAATGGGTATAATAAATCGGCTACAATTTCACGAAAATACGTAGATACGAAGTGGATGAAACTCGAATAAACGATATTTCACCCCCTTAGGGATTGAATATTTTCTTCAAATTTATATGGGACCACCTCTGAATATAACCAACAAATAAAAAAGAACCATTAAAATCGGTTCATAATCGACGGAGATACATACATACAACCGAACGTAGTAACCTCCTCATTTTTCGAAGTCAGTTAAAAAAAGATGGCGTCCGTGAAAATTTATAATTATGCAATTAATAATCAAATTAATTGGTGATTGAATTAATTAATTAAACTTACATTTAATGCATACGTTCAAGACTATATTACAATCTTCTTTATCATATAATTATTATAATGTTTTTCTTTTAATTCTTATTTTTAAAATCTGACATTGTCATTTGTCGTGTGTATAAAAATTATATTCCTTCAATGTAGCATATCTCACCTTTTCTTTTTTCTATTGAATCCGAAGATCCACAATTAATATATACAACATAACATACCCATATTTATATAAAATAAGTTATGATAGTAGCATATCTCACCTTTTCTTTTTTCTATTGAATCCGAAGATCCACAATTAATATATACAACATAACATACCCATATTTATATAAAATAAGTTATGATAATTTTAAATTTGTTATAAAACCAGTTTCGAATCATTAAAGTCCATCTGGGATTTTATTTACAATATTTAATGATGACTTAATCTTTTTTTATTAATCCAAAAAGTATATTTTATGTTTTTATAAAGAATAAAGTGTAATGAAAATAAAAATAATATGCCTTTGTACAATTTTTATATAATAACATAATTCAATTATATTATACAATTTTCACCGAATGTCCTATGCGAAATATCAATGTGATAAATATAATTATATAACATTATGAGAGAGTGACACGTCTATACCTAGAAAAGAGTTGGGTATATTAAGTGAACCCTCATACTTTGAACATGAAAATCTGGAAAATTGTTTCTCTTCTGGAAAACAGGATTTCACGCAGAATAATGTCAATGTGAAGAAAAGTAGCATTGTGATTTTATTTCTGCTTATTGTAATTTAGTTTAGACTCTTTGTATGACACTAAGAAGACTGTAATCAAGCAGTATTGTTGTAATAAGTGTATATTGTGTGTACCCTCTGAGATTGTACATTGATTTTCTGTCATTCATTTTTCTCCTTTTTAACGGCGCCGACCGTTACTGAACCTGTGTTTATTATCGCGGTTATATACTGATATTCACTTTGTATACTAGCGAAACGAGCGCACGTTGTCCTACCTTGAAAAAAAAAGACTAAAATTCCATTGCAGCGCCAACAACCAGGTCCAATAGTGAATATAAACCATTCTTTAATCCTCCTGAACACTTAAAAAAAATCTTCCAAATCTGTCTGGCCGTTTACGCGGAGTTTAGTCACATACACACGGACAGAAGAATTATATATACCTATAGATAAAACACATGAAACAAGTTGTCAATATTATTATAGAGAATCATACAGAGTTATAACTCTGTCGAAGAATTAAGTGTTAGGTCACGCTCGACCTGGAACTGCAAAGTGGATTAGATTAAGCGGTTAGCAACAAAGTATATATATGTTAAAATGACTATGCAAGGCGTTTGTTCATTCAATTATCGCCTTGTTGCGTTTAATTAGACGTTAGTAAATTATATCTTGTTCTATCCAGTACATTTAAAGATATATATTATCATATACTAGCTATTTCTATCATAATTTCTCGAACAAGTAAAACTACGAGAAATATATAGTTGTAGTGAAACCGCTAAGTGACTGGATATTTCTAGAACAATTACGGTAAATTAAGTGTTGTAATTTGTTTGTAGAAATAAATTAACGGTTTTTCGAGTTGAATAACCACATTCTGTATATAATTAGTCATATCTATACATATAAAACGAATGTTAATCTAACGTGTCTGTACTTTTTCAAAGGTAGAGGCACGATGAAGTTATTAGTGGTTTCAGCATGAATG
>MU158952.1:1206-31801 GCA_015888305.1 Antheraea pernyi
GGCTACTAAGGCGAGCGCTTAAGGCACTCAGCCGATTTTTGTTTTGGCAACCAGCTCAAGGGTGCGCGGCACACCTCGGCTTGGCTGTTGCCTGTTCATGCAATTCGCGACCTATCAAAGCTAACCTAAGTTAAAGCTAAACTATTCATACCAATAAGAGTTGCTGAAACATATATGTGTACCAAGCATACATATCTCAACAACTCCTATGTGTATTTTGTATCGGAAAAGATTCTAAACTATTACAGTTCGATACGGGAAAGAAAAGAAAAACCCATCCACTTTATGTGTAAGCGTGTATGCGTGCACGTGTGTGGAGGTGATATGTGTAATGTTGTCGCAGTGATGTAAGATTTTGTGTCACTGTATCGCGCGAGCAGCGTACTCAAGGGCTCCACGCCGAGGGAACGGACCTAGGCTTGAGCTGCTGCCGAGGGGGGCCTAGTCTGGTGTGCGGGAGCGAAATTTACCCCCAGACCACGGCGGCGTGATCTGTGGTTACGCGGGCGTGGGCGTGAGCACGCTCTGTTTAGAGAGACAGGCTGGTACTGATCGTTCACTGCCGTTATTTCATCGGGAGGGTCGGTAAAAATATGTCGCGGACGTCTTTTACTACGCGCAGCGTTTGGTACGGGTTCGTATTTTGCGGCGGATACCACTAACGGACTGGGATGATTCGCGGCTTTTTCAAAATAACTAATCGTAAGTGATTTTACGTACGCCCAGATAGAAGGCATCTCTAGGTCCCTATGTAGATCAACTCTCCGGACGTACCACGGGGCACCGGTCACTTTACGTAAAACGCGGTTTTGAAGAACCTGCAACTTATGAAAATTATCTTTCGACATATGCGCAAAAACGGGACTGCTATATGTCATCACGGGACGGATACACGTCTTATACAAAGTGAGCTTGTGTCTGAGGGACATCTTACTCCTATGACAAAGCAACGGATGGAGGCGACCCAAAACCATAGCGGCTTTGTTTCGTACTCTATCTATATGTGACTCGAAATTTAAATGTTTATCTAATGTAACACCGAGATATTTGACCTCGTCGGCCCAAGGTATATCGGTTCCGTATAGCCTGATGGGCTCGAGGTTATTATTACGTCGTAAAGGATCGAAGAGTATCGCGGCGCTCTTATCAGGATTAACTTCTATGCGCCATCGACGAAACCATTCACCGAGTGTGCAAACGGCCTTTTCGATGCGCTTCCTAAGAAAGTCTGACCGCAAGCTGGAAGTGTAAATAACGGTATCGTCAGCATAGCAACCTACCTCGACCCGTTTAGACCGAGGTAGGTCACTGATGAACAGATTGAAAAGCGAGGGCGCGAGTATGGAGCCCTGTGGCACACCTGAGCGTATCGGGTGGGGCAGGGATAGTTCCCCATCCACTCTAAAGCGGAAAGTCCTATCAGTGAGAAAATCGTGGATAATATGTATTAACTTATCGGGTACGTGATATTTACATAATTTATGGATGAGCCCTCCATGCCAGACCTTATCGAAGGCTTTGGCGACATCGAAAAAAACTGCAATTGTGCGTTTCGGTTTACGTTTCGGGTCGGCATTAAAATTAGAGAAAATGTACTCCGTGAGGCGGTGTACTTGATTCGTGCAAGAGTGTTCGGCACGAAATCCGAACTGCTCAGGTGGTATTAATTTTAAATCTGTAATCGAGGCCTGGAGGCGGTTCAGAAGGAGCCGCTCGTATAATTTACCTAATGTATCTAACAGGCTGATCGGGCGATAGCTATCGGGAAGCGTAGCTTTTTTGCCGGGCTTGTGTATGCCTATCACTACGGCCTTCTTCCAGGCGGCTGGAAAGTGGCCCTGGGACATGGCCGCATTGAAGATGCAGACCAATAGAGCTATGATGTGGTCAGGAAGGAGTCTCAGCACCTCGTTCCTGATTCCATCGGGACCTGGGGACTTTCTAAGCTTGAGACGCTTTATGGCGGCTGAAACTTCATCAAAAGTTATCGAGGTTAGGGTATCCGCGGGTGGAGATGCGAGTGCATGCTCTACCGACGACTCGATCGATCCGATATGGATAGCATCAGTATTATCAGTGTTTGGCGAACACTGTTTCTCTAAACTCGCGGCTAGACATTCTGCTTTATCTATACTATCGAACGCGGGAGGCAACCCGGGGCCTCTGTCGAGAGGAGGCATCGGAGTGGCGAGATCTGATTTTAAAGTGCGCGTGAGTCTCCAGTACGACAGGTGAGACGGCCGGAGATCCTCCAGAAGCCTGTCCCACTTGTCGCCCCGAATCTCAGAGATACGAGTTTTAACTAATTTACGTAGTGAGCGTAATCGATCGCGGTTCTCTACAGACGGGTAAGCGTCGTGAGCTCGAGTCGCGGCGTTCTTTTCCGTGATCAACGCTTTCACGTCGTCAGGGAGTATAAAGCGGCGATCATTCGCCGCTTGTACCTCTTTCGAGGTCTCTCTGACGGCGGTCTGAAGATAGTCGACCAGGGAATTGATAGCCGAATCCGCGTCGGCTCTAGACGTCAACACGTCTGGGATCCCGTCTAAAATGTCAGACGATGGATTTTCTTTAAAATAACGAGCTAAACTAACATAATCAGCCACCCTGACCGACGGAGGGGTGAAATCTGAATTGAAACCTAACTGTAATACGACCGGGCGGTGATCTGAATCAAGTTCGTGTACGACTTGTATGAGTCGTACCCGAAGCGTGATATTTTTTAAGAGAGCTATGTCTAAGACTGACGGGCGACAGTTGTCTTGATAGTGTGTGGGTTCCGGAGGGGCTATGACGTCAAATGCGAGGACCCTACCTAGTTTGTCGAGTATCCTCCCGTTACGAGAGGTTCTCGGACTATTCCAGATAACGTTCCCGCAGTTGAGGTCCCCCGCTATAATAACTGAATCTCCTAAGTTGAGCAGCGCTCGTAAATCTGTTTGTAACAACTCTTTGTTCGGCGAGAGGTACGCGGACACTAATACAATGGACGGATGACCGGTCATACCTAACGTACATACTGATACTTCCATATTGGTTAGAACGGGCGGATCTATCGGCATGCAATATAACGAACGCCTATAGTAAATTAAGGTGCCGCCCCCGCGGGTGACACGGTCATTTCTAACTATGTTGTAGTTCGCGATTCTGGGATTGCGCATTTTCGGTTTTAAAAGCGTCTCCTGGACGAGGAGAACGTCAATCTGTCTATCGCGTAAAAAGGCAGCTACTAAATCGCGCTGTGTCCTAAGAGATCTCGCGTTAAAAAACGAAAGAGATAGACCGCGCGGTTTTATCCTATTCATAGCCGTGAATTTTAATTAATTGAGTTTAAATTCTGGGAACGAACGATACGGTGTAAGCTCGCAGCAATACTCGGGTATTGCGCGAGCACGTTGAGCTTGCCCAAATCCTCCTCGGCCTGGAGGGCCGCGTTGAAGTTTAAAACTTCTTGTAGATCGTGCTCCCGGAATAGCTGGAAAAGCCAGCTCTCTCCGGTGAGCCCCATAGAGAAGGCGGGCGCGGCGCGTGTCGGCCGTGCCTGCGGGATAGGAGCCTGAGGCTTAGGAGCCTGAGGCCGGGGAGCCCAGGGGGCCAGAGGGGCCCGCCCGGGTTTTGGTGCGCGCGGCACAGAGGGTGGCGCGCGCGGAGTGGACGCGGGCGCTGCCGGGGCGCGAGAGGCACCCGGCAGGCCAGGGAAGGCCTCCACGGACATGAGAGGCGGAGGCGGAGGGCGGGCGGCGCGCACCGGTGCCCTAGGTGCCTGTCGCGCCTGGCGAGGGCGTTGTGTTCGCGGTGCGCGGGGACAGCCGCGATAGTTCGCGGGGTGGCCCGCGTTACCGCACAACACGCAGCTGGGAGGTTCTGGGGTGTCGGGAGTGCGCACGCACTCCTTAGTGGCATGATCCCCTAGGCACTTAACGCACCTGGGGCGGAGATGGCAATTCCTCGCCGAGTGGCCATAACTTTGGCAGTTATGACACTGCGACGGGGTATGAGTTTTTCGTGGCGGCTCCACGGTGATGCCGCTGAGACCACAGACTGAGGTGAGGCTAAAGATAGCCTTACCCTCTAAGGTACGGTCAAGGAGGACTAGAACCATGTTGTAAGGGGCGCGGGTGCGTGGGTGGTACATCCTATGTACCTCCCGAATCGGCAGATTTTTCTCCTTAAGGGAGGCGTTGACGTCGTCGACTGAGATCTCAGCCGGGACGCGACGAAGTACTACGCGAAGGAGTCGTTCCTCCTCTAATGCGAAAGTGAAAAAAGCTAACTTCGATTCCCTAAGGAACTTAGTTAGCGCACGGTGGTCGCTTATGGTGGGACACTTAACTTGAATGCCCGCCGGAGTGCTAAGGGCGGACGTGTAATTAATTTTCAAAACTTTGAGCTTATTCGAGATAGAGGTCCACTGGGACTTATCTTGAATCGTTACAGGGGGAGGTGGGCGGGGCTTCTTAGCCGCTACGGAACCCGATGCATCTGTCTGAGAGAGCGAGACAGAGGAAGAATTGGGCTTGCTCGCCCGCGGTCTTACGTTTGCCGGTATAGCCGGCACCCGAACGCCATCTATATTGGCGCATTTCTCGACCGGGCGTGCGGAGCCCTGGTCGGAGTCTGAAGAACGCGATCCGCGGCGTTTTTGATAGGTGACGGTTTTAAAACCGTCGTCTACGTGCGCAGAAGGCGCGGAGTGCGTTGAGGGCGCGGGGGTCGCGATTATTTCGGAGGTCGCGGTCGCGGGCAGCTCGTCGGACGCCGCCACGTCGAGCTCCATATCGGAGCCGGCCTCCGAGCTGGAGCTCGGTATGGGGATTTGTGAAATCCCTCTATCTACGTCGTTCAAAGCGGATTGCGGCGAGAGGGCCGCGAAAGAGTTAGCGGTCGCGACGCGAGAGACGTAATGCGTGTTCTCGGAGAACAACGCAGCAAAGTTAGCGTACGCGGTCGCGACGTCCACGTTCGGACCCTGCTGAAGCAGGTAATCGCGGAACCTAGCAGCATGTTCTAAATCGGCCATCCCGGTGACCTGAGGGGGGAGGGGGCCGCGAAACAACCTCCCTGCCTGAGGGGCAGGGGGGCACGCCAAACGTAAGTTATGAGACTATATCGAGTCCGGATTAATAGAGTTGTTTAAATTGAAACAAAAGACGAAAATAATACAAGAAATACGGCCGCGAGACAAGTAAATAAAATGTGTAAATAGACAACAAATAAATAAATAGATAATTAAATAAATAATTGAAAAGTAAATAAATATATAAAGAAATGACTGAAGGATTAAAGAAATACGTAAATAAATAGATAAATAACTTAGTAAACAATTAAGTATACCAAGAAATAAATAAGGCAATAAATAAATACAAAGGAAAGGTCTCACTCAATTTCAAGAAACAGAACGCAGGTGTGCCGGATCGGAACAATGAAAACGAACACTCACGAAGTAATAACTGACGTCACTAAATCACGAGTATCGCGCAGCAAAGCGGACAACCGTTCCCATTGACGGCCCGATCGGAACTCTTAAAAAAACTATGTATCTCTGCAGGGTGAGGGGGTGGGTGTCTTTTGAAAAGTACCAACCCTTCCCCTCTCCCCATCCCTCCCTTCTCCTCTCCCCACCCCTCCCTTCCCCCAACACATGCTGGCAATACGCTTTCGACTCCCCTGGTGTTGCAAGTGTCTATGGAGGGTGGTGATCACTGAACACCAGGTGACCACCTGTTCCTTTGCCTCCTAGATATAAAAAAAAAATGTTAATACATTACATACATTTATTCCCTCTATGAAATGCTTTATTTTTACCTATGACTTTTTCACTATAATCCAGTAATCCGAACATTCCAATAATTTGGACCCTCAGGTTTTTAATAGTGCCCGATTAGTGAGATTATTATACTGTACTAATATATATTGTGTATCACTTATTTGACAAAACTTTATTTGATAAGTATTTGAATCCATTAAAAAAATAGTATATGCATTATAGTACAAAATTATTTAAAATAAATATATTTTGTTTTTCAGTGAAACAACTCTATTCTCCTGCGGCTCTTGGCATAGACACCTATCTTCAAGCAAGAAAGAAAATGAAAGAACAGTTTACTAACTTCTCGGATAAATTTAGGACAAAGATGAATGATTTTGTTTCCGATCCTAAAAATATGATATTTACCGAGGACTTAAAAAATATGGTACACTTAGCTGATCCCACAGACCTTGAACTGGTGTTGAAAATGATAAAAAAGTGTGTACATTTAAAGTTTTATATTTATGATATAATTTTGTTAACATAATAAAATGATGTGTGTAATATGCCAATGAAATTTCAGATTCAACACACAAACTACAGAGTATAGATTTGGCTCATTTGTATTTGGACCAGTTGTTATGAGAATGTTCCATTTTCATGATGCACCTAAAGAAGCTCTAGAGGTATTGATTTTGTTGTATTAACTGGTACATGCAACATTGTCTCTAATAAAATGAATTTCGAGTAGTATATAATGAGAAAAATTAAACTTAACTGACTATATACAAGTAAATTAGGAGTTTTTGGCGGGATCTTGGAATGTCATGTAGTGGTCTTTATATTTTATCCATAATCTTGTCTCATTTGGCTCTATATTGTGTAATTTTGGTGGTGCTTTATGTAATATAAACTATATTATTATTGTGCACAAGGGAAGTGGATCGGAAATAACACCAAGGAACATGGATTCTGACTTGCCACAAAAATTTGTGTAATATTGTGTAAAGTTTGTGAATTTGTGAGTTTGTGACGTTGTAGGGGGTGATCTCAGGAACTATTGATCCAATTGGAAAAAAGTTTACAGTGTTATATAGGTCATTTATCGCCATTGACATATATGTTTCAACAATTCATATATGTATATAAAAATATTTTAAGATTTAATGACCGAAAAATATATGTAGTCTCTCAATTGACCGTGTTTGTGAAGTGGCCTGTACAGAGATAGGTGAATTATTTATTTTATATGTTTATATCTATAAACACACATACAGCACCGCCACCACCATCCTCAAATATTTACAAAATATGGAGGAAATTATATCTTAGAGATAGATAACATTTTTACTGACTTCAAAATCGTTGGCGGTAGTATTGTTACTGGGATACTGTCTGACCATAAAGGACTACTTGTTAAATTAAATTGGGACAAGCCAAGCGTTCATTATATGAAAACAACTAAACTTATATCCAAAAGCTGATTAGATCGTTATGTTACAACATTGTGGAAAGATTATCTACCAAGATTTTTAATAATCAAGATGCAAATGAGGATTATGACGGCTTGTTTAACATCATAAGGACTGAATTTAATAAGCACTGTTCGAGAAAAGTTATTAGTGTAAAACAAAAAATAGTCTTAGTACATGGGCTACCATAGGAATTTTAAAAAGTAGAGATCGACTATACGATCTGTATTATAGGAAATCATTAACTAGCAATTAATTCTTTCATCCTTATGTCAGAAATGATTCAAAAACTTTTAAACGTGTTTGTGTAAGTGCTAAAGCTTAATTTTTAGGAAATAAAGTTCTTGGATCTAATAATAAGACCAAGACCGTCTGGCATATTATAAATAAAGAATTAGGGGAAAAAATGTTGCAATTGTGTAGGAATAAGTAATAACATACATTTCAATCATTTTTGGAAAAGATGTCTGTTGGTTTGAACATCGCTAAAGTACTGCGTTCACTATAAAACCTCACTAAAAAAATTATAAAGCATATTCTGGAGGAACATTTAGTCTTTGTTTCATTAAAACCGGTTCACTTGCAAAAGGTATTGTAAATTTAATGACGACGTGACGTAAGTACCTACCACACCTACCTAACAAAAGTTAATACTATTATATAAAAGATATAGACCAATTGAATAAATAACCGTTTTCTTTTTTAAACAAAAACACCTATTCCTGACATTAAATACATAAAAAAAGTTAATAATGAAATGCGACATTGTATAATAAATTAAATGGCTTATTGAATTGTTTTCCGGATGTGAACAATACTGTCTGCAATATAGTATTTATTTAGTTTCAAGTCAAACAGTTGTATAACCATTCGATGGGTATAAAAATGAGCAACTTATTTATCATCGTTCATTCCGTAAGTCAATTATATGGAAAAAGTTAGAAAATGTTTCGGAATTTAATTATATTTTTAGTGTTTTATTTTAATTTATCAAATGCAACAGTATAGTGTAGGATTTTCTCCTCGTAAAAAAAAAAAAAGCTCAGATAGGTCGCGAATTGCATGTATCAGACGACAGGCCAAGCCGAGGTGTGCCGTGCACCCTTGAGCTAGTTGCTCAAATAAAATCGGCTGAGTGCCTTAAGCGCTCGCCTTAGTAGTCCGGTGAAGCTGTTAAGACTTGTTAGGTCAACAGCGTAGTCAGTTCGAAAAAAAAAATAGATTTCTTGTGTTAATTTCAATGGTTCTAACAAGCCGGTGGCTCCCTTGTTACAACTTTCCTGGGAGGTTTTTGTGAAATCACAGAGTTCATGTTCCGTGGTATTATTCCCCATCCCCATCCCCATCCAATTCACTTATGCACAATAACCGAACAATATTACGTGAAACACCACCAATATTATAATCATAGAGGTAAATACCACAACATTCCAAATGACCGATTAAGATTCCGCCTGAAACTGAAATTTTATCCACACCACCTGGATGGTGGTCTTCCACGGTGAGGTTCTCAAGGTCGTTTCTGCCTCGTACTTCGACCCTGTGGAATCGACTCCGAGCGGCGGTATTTCCAAACAATTACGACTTATAAGCCTTTAAAACAACGAACGTATAGTTCTTTAAAAGGCCGGCAAACGCACTTGCGACTGCCCTGGTGTTCCTAGTGTCTATGGAAGGCGGTGATCATTGCAGGGACGCACACTTGCATATCTATAGAGTGCATGCTATGGATATGCAGGGGTCAAAGTACACGCATCGTTTTCCCGTCCCAATATAATATACTAAACCAGTCCGGTTGTAGACATAGACGTAATCAGACGTGTGTACAATAAATACGTGTTTTACGTTTAATTAATTAGTGAGTAATATGCAAAGATTGTGGAAGAAGAATATAAACTCGTAATCGTTAAAATATTGACTTTGAGTTGACGACCCAACCGGGCTCGCACACAAACTAAAGGCGATACATCGAATACACAAAAATCACACCTAAAATCACTTACTATCAGGTGACCCACCTGTTCGTTTGCCCCCTATAATAGAAAAAAAAAGATCCCGCCAAGGACATGGTGACAATTATTGTTATTTATTATTTAAAGATAATGCAAGTACGTGAAGCTGTGAATAAATGTGATAACAGCGATGTGAAGAAAGAATTTGAAAATATTGAGAAAGCACTTCGGGATCGTCAACTCGTTGACAATCAGGTGAGTTGAAATGTAGTAAAATTATCGTATCTCTTTTTCTGTAGCCGTTTTCATCCATTTTGGGCAGTAATAAAGAACCAGTGAGTGGCCATATTTGATACTTGTTTGTATTATACTAACGGGCACAGCAGACGCTATCCCGCCGTGGTGATAAAAAAAACCTTGACAAATTATATACCTAAATCTTCGACATGAATCACTTTATCTATGGTGAAAACCGCATGAAAATCCGTTCAGTAGTTTTTGAGTTTATCGCGAACAGACAAACAGACAGAAATGACAGAGGACTTTGTTTTATAATATCCAGTGACTTGCGGGCACAGCGGACGTACTCTTGCCCTGGTGTTAATAATAATTCGGCGACTTTAACCGACTAAAACTCCACGACAACCTACGCCACACTATAGGGGGTGTCGCGGGGTGCGTGAGCAGGCTCGCAACACCCTCCGGCGGCAGGCGTTTCCCACGCCACATCCGACTGAGGCAGCCCGGTTGCAAAACTGCCTCCCAGCCCGCCGAATCCGTGCAATGGGAGGTCAGGGCCCCCGCCCCTTCCCCCCTGGGTTCAGCCGGTAGCGGAGAGAAAACCCCTCCACCGCCGCCCTCATACTGATTTTTTATCGAAGTTTACTCCTCCTCCGCCTCAGCCACCCTTAAGTCCCCTCCGACCTACGCTAGCCTAAACATCCCCCCCATCCCTCGCTCATAACCCTACCCTGCCTGTCTCAAACCCTACGCTGTCCAACCCCGCAGCGCCACCTACCGTGATCAATTGTGAATCTAAACCGTTCTTGAACACATAAAAAAAAATCATCAAAATCTGTTCAACCTTTTAGGAGGAGTTCAGTTACACCTACATACAAACGAATTATATATGTACTTTTCTAGTTACATGACTTTTATCTCTTCTTGTAATATGCCCGTACCATGCTAACATATTACTCCTCAACTTCTTGATACAAATACAAACTCTGACGAAGTATGTCAATACTATATGTCAATAATATTCTTAGGAATCTATTTAGTTTTTTATTGTTCTGAACAGATATACGGGCAAAATAAGCCGAGCTTATTAAAATTGTCAGTAACACTTTAGAAATTAAAAAAAATGTTTATAATAGAACAAAATAAACAGTCGAAAATAATTGATGCATGAAAACGTGTGCGAAGCCGCGAGTACTTGTTAGTGTTTACGTAAAATGTATGCATATAATAATAATAATGTAAATCTAACGTGTCTATACTGTTTAGATTTTTGTAAGAAAAAAATTGTTGCAGGTATAAGTAATAAAAAGAATCATTAAAATCGGTTCATAATTGACGGAGATATCGATTAATATACATAAAAAAAAAATACACACAACCGAACGTAGTAACCTCCTCCTTTTTCAAAGTCGGTTAAAAATACATTTCAATCATTTTTAGAGATGTCCGTCTGTCTGTATGTATGAACACGCATCACTGCTAACGTACAGCATTCACGATAAAACATGTCCAATGAATGAATTAAAATCATAAAGCATATCTTGGAGTATTATCTAGTCTTGGTTTCATTAAAATCGGTTCACGAATGTGTTAAGTCCATTTATTTATCTACTTTTCTCTCGTACTTAAGTCGCGTCGTCATTAAAATTACAGTAACTTTTGATAGAGTGAACCGATTTTAATGAAACCAAGACTAGATAATACTCCAAGATATGCTTTATGATTTTAATTCATTCATTGGACATGTTTTATCGTGAATGCTGTACGTTAGCAGTGATGCGTGTTCATACATACAGACAGACGGACATCTCTAAAAATGATTGAAATGTATTTTAAATTGTTAAATTAACAATAACTAGATAAAGGGTCACGTACAAAATCGAAGCTAAATCCTGTCCGCGTAATATACTTATGTGTAGCTATTTGTTTACTAACAAAGGGAGAAAAAAGTTTTAAGTTCAACGTAATTACAACCATGACACCTATTAATAGAGTCACGAATGTTCAAAATATTATCTAATACTTACGATAAAACGAGCAGAGCAATAAATTACTCCCGTCACAAATGAAAAGAAAACATAAACAACATTTAATGTGAATTCAACCTTAACACGCAATGAATAAAGTACTTTTTCCCGTCAGTCTGCGTGTTTGTGCGTGGTTGGCGAGCCTTGACCAAATATTTGTACCACATTTTGAAATCGGTAATTTTATTCAAAATTTAATATTATTTGTTAGTTTAAAGCTTATTATATAACTTATTCAACATGTATTTAGGGAAAATAAGATACTCCGGCCGATAAATTGCTTTTTCGGGTATTATTTTTGCATCTTTTGATTACACTGCAGCATTGTGAAACGTGTTTACATTGGCTGTGTTTCAAGCAAACTAAACAAAATAAAAGCTCACGTTTCAAGTGAGCTGTTATTTACCTCGACGTATTTTTCGCGCCGACCCGATATCTAGTTATTGTTGATCGAAGTGTGTAATGCTAATTAAAGTTTCAATGTTTTTCCAGTGTTTAGACGATCTTCTCAATGTTGAGATTGCGATGAATAAGAAAAATAAAGAGCTACCAAGAGGTATGCCGTTCCAGACGAAAAGAATGCCATTCGTACAGCGTCAGAGAAGAAATTTCTTATCTTAGTATGAGATAATTATGAATATCGTAGTTTTTTGTACATAATTGAAATTTCTTGTATGTGTTATTTGTATGTATAGGTGTCTCATATGCGAGTGTGTTTAATAGAAATATTGCTGGTATAAATTAATTTGTTATATAAGTATTAAAAAATTAAAAAAAAAATTTAGTCCATACAATTGTGTTTTATTTATTGAAATTTTGTTTTAGACCAGTTTTGCGCGCGAGATCGTCCCCGTGGAACCTTATTTAAAAAATTAAAAAAAAAATTTAGTCCATACAATTGTGTTTTATTTATTGAAATTTTGTTTTAGACCAGTTTTGCGCGCGAGATCGTCCCCGTGGAACCTTATTTAAAAAAATAGTTATTAATAAAATCATCCGAATTATTAAGGGCGCGCTCTCAATTTTTCGCGGTTCATTTTGGCATCGAGTCCTACTTACTAGATACGTATAGCTCACGCACACAGACACGACAACTGATAACCGGGGGATTATAGCGCACTTTAAACGACTTTGATACTTTTATAAAAAATATTACAATTTTTTCTTTGAATTGTGGGTCTTTATTGGTTGAAACATTTAAAATGTGATATGTAGTTTGACGCGTTACGAGAATATTTATTCAATGACATTTAGAACTAAAAACCGTCAATTTTCGAATCTAGGTATAATTTCTCATGAGGAGTAGTATTGTAACTGGGTCATAGTCTAGATTATAGCTAGAAACATCAAGTTTGTGCTTAGATGCTTAGTCAGTAGTAGTCATGCGTCTCCCAGTGTAGTAGCATAGTTGCAATATTTTAAAGTTTGATGAAGTAGTCCGGTGAAGCTGTTAAGACCTTACTAGGTCAATATCATAATCAGTTCGAAAAAAAAAAGTTTGATGAAGACTGTTTATTATAACTGAATCTTAGTATAGATTATAGTTAGAAACATCGAGTTTATACTCAAAGGCTTAGTGAATTCTTAAGAACCAGGTGAGAGCTATTTCACTGTTAGAAACCTATTAATTTAAAAAAACCCTCTGTACATCATTGTTAAAGGTTCAATGTATCTGTAGTTAGTTATTATGTTTACCAAAGTTCAATAGTTTCGTAATTCCTATCGAAAATGGACCTTTTTTGAGAGCGCGCCCTTAAGACCAATTACTTATCTACTTTTCTCTGGTACTTAATGCGTCGTCATTAAAGTTACAATAACTTTTGATGGAATGAACCGATTGTAATGAAATAAAAAGTGAATGTTGCTTGAGGACATGCTTTATGGTTCTCTTCGAGAGGTTTTATCGTGAACGCAGTACTTTAGCAGTGATGCGTGTGCCCACATACAGACGGACATTTCTAAAAAAACGATTAAATGTATTTTATTATTCCCAGACACCTGCAACACTTCTTTTGTCATAAAAATCTAAAAAGTACAAAGACGTTAGATTGATATTCTTACTATAGATATTAAATAAAATTATTATTAGTATTTCTCCTTATTGGAACTCTCGACTCTGAATTCGTACACAGAATTTAATTTTGACATTATAATCTGTTTACACGATTTACAAGATTATGCAAACTAACAGGTCCGTCATAACTGGCTTTGGGGTGTAAGATAATATCTAAGACTTGAGACACTCAAGCCAACCTCACCTGCACGTGGTGCACCCTGCTGAATAACGAACGAGGCAATGGCGAATCGTCATAGTGATTCGCTTCTGCGGGTCGCGTTTCGGGATCGGCCTGTGCATATCCAGGTTTTCGCAGGCATGACAGCGGCGACCGGCGATGGATAGTGGATCACTCGGTGGTCGCCATTGTTTTTGGATTGTACTGTGCTTACCATCAGGCACAGTGCAGTCATTTTGCCGTGAACAATAAAAAAATAAATAATATGTACAATATAGAGGCGCAAGTTTCTAGGTCTAACAAAGTAGTAATTAAGGGACAATTTGAAACGTCAGTTTACTTAGTTTAATACAAATAATTATGTAATTAATGCTAAGAGGTTGTTAAACTGTAATTTCTCTATAATAAAGTTCTATTTTATTTTTGGCACCATTACTGCATATTTTTGGCATATTACTGCCATTGTCAAGTGAGTAACGAGTTTCTTGATATAATTACAATGAACTTACAAGATAGCGGCCATCTTGTTAGAACTTTCCTGGGAGTTTTTGTGGCAAGTAAGAAGCCACGCTCCGTGGTATTATTTCCGATCCACTTCACTTATGCACAATAAAATAACTATATTACGTAAAGCACCACCAACATTACACAATATAGAGACAAATAACACAAGATTATGGATAAAATATAAAGACCGCTACATGGCATTCCAAGATCCCGCCAAAAACTCTATAATAAAGTTATAATGATTATTAAATTTAATGTGCTGATATAACCTCTTTAGGAACATAACTCAACGGGCCGATTGTCATTTTTCTCTACGCAACTTCTTATATTTTACTATAAAATAAATATACAATGAACAAAATTCACACCAGTTCAAAATAATATTTCGGCGTGACCTTACATTTACCCTCTTGTTCTCTTAAACCTAAGATCATATTACCTCTTGCTTAAATTAAAATCTAAATTGGTGTACCCGTGTCACTGTCATAAGGTTCTCATTAGCATTAAATGCCTATTGCTTATTAGTGGGTACGTATCTAATAAAGAAGTCTGTATACTAATATACATAATGGGATCAAGTTTATTATCTGTGTTAAAATTAATTAGAATGTGTGGGTAATATATATATTTTTTTATCATAGGAGACAAACGAGCATGTAGGTCACCTGATGTTAAGTGATCACCACCGTCCATTAGACACTTGCAACACCAAGGGAGTCGCAAGTGCGTTGCCAGCCTGTGTTTGGAGGAGGGGGAGAGGAGAAGGGAGGGGAGGGAAGAGTGGCTAGGGGCGCTCACGCACGCACGAAACGCAACAATGCAAGCACTGTTACTTCACGTTGGTTTTCCATGAGATGGTGGTACTACTCCGGGCGAGCCGACCCATTCAGTAATAGCTTCAGCGTGGCACTACCACCTACCAAATATAGATAGATATATGTACAAAGATTTTTGAGTGTTACTACAGTATTTACAGGTTATATGGTAAGTTAATAATCGTGTATAGTAACTAAAAGCCCTATTAAATAATATATAAGAATACCGCTAAACCAACATATATCTAAGTAATTATATATAAGTCCAATTAATAAAAAGAAAAATATGAAAACAAAATCTTTTTACAAACATGACTGTTTTATGTGTTACATATGTTACAGCACCATTTTCGGTAATAATTGAGGTTATTATGCTATTAAGCAATTATTTGAAAAAAATGATGTTAAATAATAAAAATTGGAATTTTAAAATTGAGTCTAAGGTATTGTACACACTAAAACAATAAGAGTAATAAAGTTGTTTGTCTGTAGTGTGATATTTTAATTTATACTTATAGAGTTTCCTTGAGATAAACGTCTTCAAATTTATCGTCTACTCTTTTGATCAACAAGCCTTCTAGAAGCCTTCAAGTTGTACACAAAATAATAGAATAGTTTGAAATATTTAAAACCTTATTTGATATTCACATTTTTAACTATATTGGAAATTTAATATCTATAGGTTTACTAAAATACTTTTCCTTGTGAACTTCTTAGAGTTAAGTTTTTTTTAATTTTATGATATACGTATTCAAACTTGCGGGATACTTATCCTAGTTATTAGGTCTTTACCTATGAAATTCCCGTTTTGTGTGAAAAAATTGAAGCGAATTTTTTTCATGTATTTTTTATTTGTATTAATCGAAGTAATCACCCATGCAATCAATGCATCTTTGCCAACGCAGTGGCAGTTTATTGATGCCCTTCTTAAAGAAATCAGCTGGATGAGAGGCAACAAATTCTTCAAAGGCATTTTGTACTGCCTCTCGGGTATTGAATTTTTTTCCCGCCAAGGAGTTATCCAAATTCTGGAAAAAGTAGTAGTCTGTAGGCGCAAGGTCTGGTGAGTAGGGCGGATGACGGAGAACTTCCAACCCCAGTTCTTGCAACTTGGAGACCGTCTGCTGTGCAGTATGAGGTCGCGCGTTGTCGTGCAGGAGCAGCGGAGACGAGCGATTGACCAATGCTGGATGGAGATGTGCCAGCTTCTCCATCATTGTGTTCAGTTCTTCACAGTACACATCTGCAGTAATGCTCACCCCGTTTGGTAAGAAGCTGTGATGAATCACACCGGTGCTAGATCACCAAACAGTGACCATCACTTTTCTAAGGGTAACTTTTCGTTTAGGGCATTATTTAGGTGCTGAACCAGGATCCAACCAACTTGCTGAGCGCTTGCGGTTATCAAACAGAATCCATTTTTTATCGCAGGTAACAATCTGGTTTAAAATTCCTTCACTTGTGTGTCTGTTGAGCAGTGCAAGGCACATCTCGACGCGTACTTTGCTCTGGCGATCATTGAGTTCGTGGGGCACCCATTTGTCAAGCTTTTTTACCTTGCCAATTTGACGCAAATGGACCATGCTAATTCAGCCGTAGATTGTGCATCATCAGCTTCCACAATCGCCTTTAATTCGTTATTGTCGACCAAAGTCTTCGGACGACCGCGAGGTTCATTTTTCAGGTCGAAATTCCCAGAACGGAAGCGAGTAAACCAATAACAGGTGGTGCGTTGGTTTGTAGTGTTAGCTCCGTAAACGTCGTTGATGTTGCGTGCCGCTTGTGCCGCGTTGCTACCACGTCGGTACTCATATTCTATAATTACTCGAATTTTTAACGTATCCATGATGACAAAAACGATTGAAATGCGATGAAAATGTAACACTAATCAATAAACAAATGACTACTTTTGGTAAAAGAATTCCAGGTTTTTAAAATAAAATTAATTTGAAATTAGAATTCTTAGCCAAACAAAAATTATTTGATTAGAAATGGCCAGTAGGTACTACAGAACGACAATTTCATAGGTAAAGACCTATTATTTAATCCTAAGTAATATTATAAATCCGAGTTTATATATAAATCTGAGTTTGATAATTTCTTATACTCTCACACCTTAACTACTCAAGAGATCATCATTAAATTTTGTACACTGTCCGGGGTATAGAAATGGACAGGTATAGGGTACCTTTCATCCAGAAAAAAAAATGCACTCTTCCAGGGCGATAAATCAAATCTCCATGAACGTAACGAAGGCGCGGGCAAAATTTAGTCAAGAACAATTTCCTAAATTGCTGTTAATTCATATAATAGACATAAGAAATGCTATAAAATTGTTGTCCATATAATTTGAGTTACTTTAAAACAGTTATACAGTTACAACTACAGTTGACAGTACTCTAATATCATGATTTTTTTTAAAAGAGTTTTCGAAAGCTTGTCCCGTAAGGATCACGATCCAATAGAAACCGCGAAGCGAATGATTAGTTTTATACAGAAGTTGGTCGGCATTCGTAACATGTTCGGAGATATTGAACGTAGTGAGTATTTCCAAAATTACGTTGGTTCCGGTTCTTATAAAACGGAGATTTTATAAAGAACTAGCTGTACCCGCGATTCCGTCCGCGTGTAACCTAATGTAAAAAAAGAGTGATTAATTTTTTTTTTTCTTCGAATTGAGTATTCTATTGATCGGTGAGGGTCTTTACAGCTTCACCGGACTACTAAGGCCGAGCGCTTAGGGCACTCAGCCCATTTGGTTTTTTCAGCCGCTTTGGTTTTTAGGTAACATACAAAGAGTGATTAATAAAACCATTTGAATGTATTAAGTCCATTTACTTATTTACTTTTCTCTCGTACTTAAGTCACGCCGTCTTTAAATGTACAATGATTGAAATGTATTTTATTACTTATTCCAAGATATCAGCAACATTTTATTTGACAAAAATCGAAAAAGTACAGAGACGTTAGATTAACATTATTATTATATGTAACACCTACTGGTAAATTTGTATAATAATAACCATTACAGAGTCATCTGTTTCAATAAGAGTATCTACAGTCCTCGTCAATCTTTTTAGCCACTCTGATGTATTGACCTTAAGTGTACATCTAGCGTGGACGATTAAATCGATTTTTTTTTTTTTTTTTTTCGAACTGTGACTTTGCTTTACCTGGCAAGGTCTTCACAGCTTCACCGGACTAACGATTAAATCGAGCGTCGAGCGTGGCAGGGCGTGCGGCGTTCGTTTCAAACTTCAGTCAATTTAAGCCCTGAGAAGACACATGAATTTTAAAACTCTACTGCCTCAACGAAATTCTGTCATTACTGTTTACTCCCTACGGAAAAGCATTATGATACGTAGTCTAAACAATTCCTTGAAAAATCCCTTCCCTGACAGTAAAAATATCGTTATAATGGGTTCAGGCGTTTCGGTGATTCTGGAAAAACAATGGAGACTTAAATATATGAAAATTCATGTCATGATGTATGTCCAGGATGAACTCCGAAACTACTCAACCGATCTTCATGAAAATTGGCATTTATATATCACTATCTGACCCGTCCCCACTTCGTTGGGCGGTAATAGGCATTATCAGGCTACAACTTTTCTCTAGAACTCAATCATATATCTCTCATCGTTAAAGCAGCGTTCGTAAGAAACGTTTTCGTTCAACCATTTTTTCTCCGACTACCCAGATATTATTACTTTTTTCCTTTTGAGAGCTTCCGCTGCGTCTTAGCCCAAAATAACTATTCCACGCGTACGAAGTCGCGGGCAGAAGCTATTAACTAATTATATTAGCTATACTAATATTATAAAGAGGTAAAATCATCAGCTTCCACAATCGCCTTTAATTCGTTATTGTCGACCAAAGTCTTCGGACGACCGCGAGGTTCATTTTTCAGGTCGAAATTCCCAGAACGGAAGCGAGTAAACCAATAACAGGTGGTGCGTTGGTTTGTAGTGTTAGCTCCGTAAACGTCGTTGATGTTGCGTGCCGCTTGTGCCGCGTTGCTACCACGTCGGTACTCATATTCTATAATTACTCGAATTTTTAACGTATCCATGATGACAAAAACGATTGAAATGCGATGAAAATGTAACACTAATCAATAAACAAATGACTACTTTTGGTAAAAGAATTCCAGGTTTTTAAAATAAAATTAATTTGAAATTAGAATTCTTAGCCAAACAAAAATTATTTGATTAGAAATGGCCAGTAGGTACTACAGAACGACAATTTCATAGGTAAAGACCTATTATTTAATCCTAAGTAATATTATAAATCCGAGTTTATATATAAATCTGAGTTTGATAATTTCTTATACTCTCACACCTTAACTACTCAAGAGATCATCATTAAATTTTGTACACTGTCCGGGGTATAGAAATGGACAGGTATAGGGTACCTTTCATCCAGAAAAAAAAATGCACTCTTCCAGGGCGATAAATCAAATCTCCATGAACGTAACGAAGGCGCGGGCAAAATTTAGTCAAGAACAATTTCCTAAATTGCTGTTAATTCATATAATAGACATAAGAAATGCTATAAAATTGTTGTCCATATAATTTGAGTTACTTTAAAACAGTTATACAGTTACAACTACAGTTGACAGTACTCTAATATCATGATTTTTTTTAAAAGAGTTTTCGAAAGCTTGTCCCGTAAGGATCACGATCCAATAGAAACCGCGAAGCGAATGATTAGTTTTATACAGAAGTTGGTCGGCATTCGTAACATGTTCGGAGATATTGAACGTAGTGAGTATTTCCAAAATTACGTTGGTTCCGGTTCTTATAAAACGGAGATTTTATAAAGAACTAGCTGTACCCGCGATTCCGTCCGCGTGTAACCTAATGTAAAAAAAGAGTGATTAATTTTTTTTTTTCTTCGAATTGAGTATTCTATTGATCGGTGAGGGTCTTTACAGCTTCACCGGACTACTAAGGCCGAGCGCTTAGGGCACTCAGCCCATTTGGTTTTTTCAGCCGCTTTGGTTTTTAGGTAACATACAAAGAGTGATTAATAAAACCATTTGAATGTATTAAGTCCATTTACTTATTTACTTTTCTCTCGTACTTAAGTCACGCCGTCTTTAAATGTACAATGATTGAAATGTATTTTATTACTTATTCCAAGATATCAGCAACATTTTATTTGACAAAAATCGAAAAAGTACAGAGACGTTAGATTAACATTATTATTATATGTAACACCTACTGGTAAATTTGTATAATAATAACCATTACAGAGTCATCTGTTTCAATAAGAGTATCTACAGTCCTCGTCAATCTTTTTAGCCACTCTGATGTATTGACCTTAAGTGTACATCTAGCGTGGACGATTAAATCGATTTTTTTTTTTTTTTTTTTAACTGACTATGCTATTGACCTGGCAAGGTCTTCACAGCTTCACCGGACTAACGATTAAATCGAGCGTCGAGCGTGGCAGGGCGTGCGGCGTTCGTTTCAAACTTCAGTCAATTTAAGCCCTGAGAAGACACATGAATTTTAAAACTCTACTGCCTCAACGAAATTCTGTCATTACTGTTTACTCCCTACGGAAAAGCATTATGATACGTAGTCTAAACAATTCCTTGAAAAATCCCTTCCCTGACAGTAAAAATATCGTTATAATGGGTTCAGGCGTTTCGGTGATTCTGGAAAAACAATGGAGACTTAAATATATGAAAATTCATGTCATGATGTATGTCCAGGATGAACTCCGAAACTACTCAACCGATCTTCATGAAAATTGGCATTTATATATCACTATCTGACCCGTCCCCACTTCGTTGGGCGGTAATAGGCATTATCAGGCTACAACTTTTCTCTAGAACTCAATCATATATCTCTCATCGTTAAAGCAGCGTTCGTAAGAAACGTTTTCGTTCAACCATTTTTTCTCCGACTACCCAGATATTATTACACCCTACAACCTCACAAACGTTACCTCTTTATAATATTAGTATAGCTAATATAATTAGTTAATAGCTTCTGCCCGCGACTTCGTACGCGTGGAATAGTTATTTTGGGCTAAGACGCAGCGGAAGCTCTCAAAAGGAAAAAAAATCCCGATTTTAAAACATTTTTCATTGTTGCTCCGCTCCTATTGGTCTTAGCGTGATGATATATAGCCTCTGACACTCACAAATAACGTGGCTTTCTATTGGTAAAGGCATTTAGTGAAATCGGTTTAGTAGTTCCTGAGATTAACCCCTACAACGTCACAAACTCACAAACTTTACCTCTTTATAATACATATTAGTATAGATTGGAGAGATAGGATAACTTATATTTTGATTTTCGATGACTTCAATGTTTTTAATTACAAATTAAATGATTGTCAATGTTGATTATTGTTATTAATTGTAAATTTCATCAGTATCTAACAGATGGCACTTTATATTTGTGTGTTGGCAGAAAACTGTAGGACCTACTGTTATAGATATCTCATAGATGGGGCCACGTATTAATTTTGAATTTATTTTTCAACTCCAGTTTATGCCACAACGCGTGGACGGGTCATCTAGCTATTTATATGTTTAGGTTATTTTTAAATACCACAATGAGAAAGCACACATGGTATTAAAAATAGCAGTGTAAATGCACATTTATAAGCATCAATCGTTTTTATCGTAAAACTCTATGTATGTATCTTTATATATACATTTCTTCTGTACGTATGCATGTCACTGAAATCTTCCTAAACGGCTGGACCGATTTTGATAAAATTTTGTGTGCGTCTTCGAGTGGATCCGAGAATGGTTTAGATTCACAATTGGACCCGGTAGGTGGTGCTGCGGTTGAATTTTATATCTTTTTTAATATCAAGGCAGGACAACGTCCGCCCGGCCCGCTAGTATGTGTATATAATGACAATAAAGTTTCTTTGAGGCTCAATAGTGCCGAAGCTACTGAAAGTATCGTCAAAGGATTCGATGCGAAATTTTTCATAGGTAGTTCTACGTTATTTATCTTTTCGATTCGATTGACCTTTTTCCATTTTTAACGCCCAACGAGGCGTTACTCGGCAATATGTCTGCACTGTGCCTGATGATAAGCCCAATACAATCCAAAAACAATGGCGGCCACCGAGTGACACAGTATCCATCGCTGATCGCCGCTGTCATGCCGGCCTGCGAAATCATTACATAGTATAAAACAAAGTCCCCAACCGCGTCTGTCTGTCTGTCTGATCGCGATAAACTCAAAACTACTGAACGGATTTTTATGCGGTTTTCACCAGTGGATAAAGTGATTCACGAGGAACGTTTTGGTGTGTAATTTGTCAATGATTTTTTTTATAATCAGGGCGGGACAACGTTTGCCGTTCCCGCTTGTTATATTGTATATATTAATTATAGTATATTATAAAGTAATTAGTACTCAATTGTTATTATAATGGCATTTCTTTTTCTTAGGCGCTTCGTTGTCTTCTATGTTCGCTGTTATACTATTTGGAGGTGCATTCCTTTACGTCGGCATTTTTAGCCAATTCATTTATTTGGCGGAAGTGTTCCCGAACAAACTTGAAACTTTTCGAGTGATGAACTGCATAAGTTCTACTTCAGTACCACTTTCCAAATACATTTTTATGTGGGCTTCGAGGTATTAGTTTTTTTTTATAGTATAATTTTAATAATTAATTCAACTTAATTGTGATATGTACATCACATGTAATTTGTATAAATAAAAAAAAAAATCCCTACTTCAATATTTAGTCCTTATAAAAAAAAGTTCAGTCAGTTATATGGACTGCCGACAGAAGTGGATATTAAAAAAAAAAAGTAAATATGTTCTCCTTTGAATTTTCATATTAATTAGTGTGAATGACAAAATTTAAATTTTAGAATTTCTTTATTGACATTATGATCATTCTTGTGGTTTAATATCTATTGGCACTCGAAACAATAATTGTATACATTTTACAAAGTCTATTAATCAATCAAACGTATGATGAGCTGCAAAATATCAATATTACGTAAACATCGGCCTCTATACTAATCGTCGCTAGCCTGATGCGGATTCACATCTCTACCGTCCGGATACAAGTAACTGGAAATAATAATAATTACATAGGTAGTTTATGTATAAATAAAAATACATAGGTATATATATCCCGATATATATATATATATATATATATATATATATATATATATATGCCATTACATCTTATATTATATATATTAATTATAGTATATTATAAGTAATTATAGTACTCAATTGTTATTATAATGGCAAATCTTTTTCTTAGGCGCTTCGATGTCTTCTGTGTTCGCTGTTATATTATTTGGAGGAGCGTTCCTTTACGTCGGCTTTTTTAGCCAATTCATTTATTTGGCGAAAGTGTTCCCGAACAAACTTGAAACTTTTCGAGTGATGAATTGCATAAGTTCTACTTCAGTACCACTTTCCAAATACATTTTTATGTGGACTTCGAGGTATTAGTAAATTTTTTTATAATATTTTTTTCCCTAATATATTGAACTTAATTGTGATATGTATGTACATCACATGTAATTTATATAAATAAAATAAAATAAAAAAATTGTTTCCCTATGTGGGCCGCGTGGTGTACACAACCCACATTAAAATAATGACGTATCAACAATTCAAGTTTTAATAATTATAAAGGTAATAACAGATATACAGTGTACAAGTATGTATATCGTAATTTAAAGATGACAAGATTTAGAACGCGCGATACGTGTAACCTCCAGTAAGGTAACTGAAGGTAACTCCGCGAGTAGTACGTAGTCCGGTGAAGCTGTTTCGACCTTGCTTGGTCAATAGCGTAAACAGTTCGAAAAAAAAACTCCGCGAGTAGGAGTGTGAGGGTGCGCGGACGCCGCTCGTTAGATCGATTGCCGCGCGGGGGCGGTAAAACTGCCGGTGGACACAGGAACATAGGAGGCAACGATTTATTAAAATTGTAAAGAGTTGGTCCAATCTGTGGCATAGTATGCCACACCTACTTCAATATTTAGTCCTTATTAAAAAAATTGAGTCAGTTATATGGACTGCCGACAGAAGTGGAAATTAAAAAAAAATTAAGTAAATGTGTTCTCCTTTCAATTTTCATATTAATTAGTGTGAATGACGAAATTTAAATTTTAGAATTTCTTTATTGATATTATTAACATTAGCGTTATTTTTCATATCTATTGACACTCGGAGCAATAATTATATACATTTTTATAAAGCCTATAAATCAATGAAACGTAAAACGTAAAATATCAGTATACGCAGGCCCCTATACTATGCGTCGGTAGTCTGACGCAAGCCGCGACAGCGACACGGCCGGTGATGCTTACGTAGCATATCATGACGCGGAGTTATAAATTTATCTCCTGCCAATAACTACCACCTCTCAACGCACTTAAAGAAGTTTTCACTTCAACGATTATAGCACTGAATATATAGATAACACTAAATCTCGTCAGCCGCTGCAAAACAGAATACCTATATACAGAAAGTCGCTATAATCTTCAAGATTAGTTATTAAAAAAACCTGGTATATATTCTCATAACGAGAGACACTAATTTATTATATGAAAATTACAGTCTTTTGAAAAGGACTGGGTTGCCAATAAGGAAGGAAAAAGAAAAGAAAGAAAGTCGCTTGAGAAATAAAGAAGAAAAGATGGTGATGGTCCAATTCAGTTAGAATTAGAGTTTATGACGGGATCTTGCTCTGTCATGTAGTGGATTTTATATTTTATTCATAATCTTGTGTTACTCGATTCTATATAGTGTAAAATTGGTGGTGTTTTATGTAATATAGTTTGTTTATTGTGCATAAGTGAAGTGAATGGAAAATAATACCACGGACCATGAATTCTGAGATGCCAAAAAAACTCCATGGAATGTTCTAACAAGATCGCCACCATCTTGTTAGTTCATTGTAATTATATCAAGAAACTTGTAATATCGATACTCACTTGACAATGGCAGTAATAATCTACTAAAAGACTGGTTGCCAAAAATGGAATGGAAGAATAACTTGTAATACTGTTAACTACTCGACAATGGGAGTAATAATCTAAAAGATTGGTTGCCAAAAATAAAGTAAAAAAAAGAGTACTGAATCATTTTATCATCGCGTTTTTATATCTAGACATGTATCCCGCATGTTGCCAATAATACTAATTGATGATGTTGCTTAAAATACGTTAAGCCTAGATAATCTTTGACTTATCATTATGTCTGTTAGAATAAATTTATGACGATTTTCATATTGCCCGGCTAGTATTAGAAAATAGTCTATCAACACATGCAGTGGTATTAAAATGATATTTCCCTTTAAAGAAACTTCAGGCTATCGTAGAGTTTGAATCCAGATTAAGCTTCAGATTTATGCTTTAAAAGATCTTATCTGAAGTACAAAGTAAACTAGATTTTTTTTCAGGTCGCGTCTTACAGCTATTTTCAAATTAAGTCAAGAAGGATTAATGTCTCTTTCTGTGAACACTAACGCTCGGACGAAAATGATGGACACATTGCAAAAAGGTCGTTATGCATCGTGGGTGGTGATACTGAACCAATCTGTTACGCATGTTCTTTACCTACTTGTACCACTATTATTTACTATTTTCGGATATGATAGATACCTGCCAACTACTCCGGGAGAAACTTATGGTAAATATTTAGATAATGTTCAGTAGGTAAATACAAAGTAATGGACATTTAGTCGATTACGTTTTTAGGTGGTAGAGTCACGCCATAGTTATTACCAGTTTCAGCATGAATGAGTCAGCTCGTCCGGGGTAGTACCACCCTCTCACAGAAAACCCACGTGAAGTAACAGTGTTTGCACTGTTGCGTTTCGTTCGGTCAGTGAGAGCGCCGGAGGCCGACCTCTCTTCCCCCTTTCCCACCCCCTCTTCCTTATCCCCCTACCTCCTCCCCCATACACAGGCTGGCAACGCACTTGCGACTCCCCTGGTGTTGCTAGTGTCTATGGACGGTGGTGATCACTTAACATCAGGTGACCCACCTGTTCCTTTGCCTTCTTTTGCACATTTTTCAGATAGTATTAAAGGTTAGTGCTTAGAAATATAGATGTAAACAGATAGTATAGACATATCTACATAGATCAATATAGAGAGTATAAATAATATTTACAGCTATATATCTATACATATATGTATAATATGATGTAAATCTAACGTGACAGTGCTTTTTACATTTTTGCGAAAAAAATCATTTTTAGAAATGTCTATCTGTTTGTATGCACATTCATCATTGTTAAGTACTACGTTCACGATAAAATCATAGAGTTATATCCTCGAGTAACATTTAGTCTTGGTTTCATTAAAATCGGTTCACTCTATCAAAAGTTATTGTCATTGTAATGACGACTTAAGTAGATACGTAAATGGACTTCATACATTTAGATGTCTTTATTAATAACTGTTTGTTACATAAGATTCCACGCGGACGAAGTCGTGGGCACAGCTAGTAAGTAATAAAATACATTTCAATCGTTTTTATAAATGTCTGTCTATCCGTTTGTATGAACACGCATCACTGCTTAAGTCCGTTTAAAACCTCACACCTCACCTCAAAGAAAATCATAAAGCATATCCTCAAAAAACATTTAGTCTTGGTTTCATTAAAATCGGTTCACTCTATCAAAAGTTATTGGAATTTTAATGACGACACGACTTAAGTAAAGGAGAAAAGTAGATAAGTAAATAGACTTGCCGGGCGCTGCGCTGTATGCAGGGGTGGTGAGGGCCATGGCCGCCTACGGGGCACCGTTGTGGGTGGACTCCCTCAGCGCCACGAACGTTCGAGTGCTGCGCAAAGCACAGCGCACAGTGGCGTTGAGAGAAATCTGCGGGTACCGAACGGTGTCCACGGCGGCGGCCATGGTGCTCGCGGGCTCTCTTCCTTGGGAGCTGGAGGCGGAAGTTCTTGCCGCCGTATACAACTATGCGGCGGCAGGGAAATCCCGAGGGCAACCTCCGGCTCCCAGGGAGATTGCTGCGTTGCGGGCGAGAGCCCGCAGCGAGCAATTAGAGAGGTGGGGGCGGGACCTGGCGGACGAGCGTTACGGAAGATATACCATCGACGCCGTCCGTCCGGTCCTGTCCGGGTGGGTGAATAGGGACTGGGGCTCCCTGACGTATCGTCTGGTGCAGGTGCTGACCGGGCAGGGATGCTTCGGCTGGTACCTGCACCGGATAGCGCGCAGGGAGCCCATCGCCGCATGTCACGAGTGCGGCGCTGAGACGGACACCGCGCAGCACACTCTCTCTGAGTGTGCGGCTTGGGACGAGCAGCGCCGCACCCTGGCTGCGGCGGTAGGGAACGTTTTCTCGCTGCCGGGCGTGGTTTCGGCCATGCTCGGCAGCGAGGAGGGATGGACTGCTGTGGCCTCCTTCTGAGAGGAAATCATCTCGCAGAAGGAGGCGGCGGAGAGGGCTCGCGAGGAAGATCCGCAAAGTGGCCCTCTCCGCCAAAGGAGAGCAGGAAGGAGGGGGCGGAGGAACGCTCGCCTCCTCCCATAACCGAGCCGAACCTGAGGAGATGGGTCGGGGGACCCATCTCCTCATTGCACAGGTGAGGCCGACGAGGGGAGACGACTGGTTGTGTACCCAGTAGTCTCTCTATAGTAGGACGAAGCCTGGCGTTCACTCGCCAGGCTGCCGCAGGGGCGGTTTCTCAGGTAGACAGCAGGTTCGATCCCTGGCCCCTACCATGCGACGGACGGTACACCGTGGGGTTTTAGTCCGTGCGAGTCGGACATAACCCACTCTCTCCCCCGAGAGAGTGGCGTATCCAAAAGGATTTCCCCACGTAAATAAAAAAAAAAAAAAGATAAGTAAATAGACTTAATACATTCGGATGATTTTATTAGTAACAGCTTTTACATTAGGTTTCACGCGGACGGAGTCGCGGGTACAACTAGTTAATAATAAATTGCTCTGTTGTGTTATATGTATATATATCATATGCGCACATCACTCAAAAAGTACTAGTATAATTCGATGGTTTTTTTTAAATTCATTTATTAGATAGTTAGGAACTCTGTCCTTATCTAAAACAGTATTATCACAATAGTCGATGTAAAGTTTTATAAGTACGATTTGTACAAGTACTAAGCGTTTAACGATGCGTGTTTTCTTGCCGTGTCGAAAATTTGGTATACACGTTGTTAGGGGTACAAAAAAAGGCAATAAGGTAACTTTAATCGATAATAAACATATTGTTCCCGACGGATAGATCAAATCTAAGCAGCTAGCATAGACTAATATTGTGGAAATGTCCTAAATCTTCCAAACTATTTGTGTATTTTAAACTGTAACTAACGCACTATAATATTGACTTGTTAAACAGTAGCAATATTTTCAGAGGTTAATGAGACGACGTTTTTGGTTCTAAATCAATAAAAAATAGGTGCTTAATATTTGACCTAATTATCTAGAGAAAAAAAAACTGATATACACTAAACATCAAGTGATTTACTCAAAAACGAATTGGTGTAATAATAAGGAAAGCAATGAATAGACCGCGTAGACCCACCTACGTCCCGCACCTTGACCTGCGCCCCGCTTCCCTTTATTCGACCGTGCGGCGTTCCGACGATAAGCAGTTACGTAATGATTAACCTTAAAAAGCGCCCTTTTGTTAATTGAACCTAGATGTTATTTTTTACATTTAAAAGTATCGTTCCCATACATTTAAAAGTTTTAGCACAAACTTTCACTAAGGTTCTCTTTGTTGTTTATTTAGTATTTGTTTTGATATTATTGTTTTACATGTTAAATGTGACCATGAACTACCAAAGTATTGAAGGGTATTAAACTTTAAACAGTCACCTGGTATACGATGCTTTTAAGACTCTTATCAGATATTTTATAACTGCCTCTAGTAAATTATTATTTTTCATTTAACATTGAGTCTTTTATTTTATTTTTTTCCACAGGTCTCACTCCAAAATACGAAACACCATTCTACCAAATAACATTTGTGCTAACTAGCTTTGCTACTGCATTCTCTAACTGCCTCTAGTAAATTATTATTTTTCATTTAACATTGAGTCTTTTATTTTATTTTTTTCCACAGGTCTCACTCCAAAATACGAAACACCATTCTACCAAATAACATTTGTGCTAACTAGCTTTGCTACTGCATTCTCTGCCATTAACCAGACGGGCTACATCGTTCTATTTATTACTTTATTAGTCTACGAGCTGGGATACTTTTACGCTATAACTGAAACCCTTAACGGAATTCATAAGATGCTAATTGACAATGGAAACACCGTTGATGGAATCCAAGAACGTATTAACGAGAAACTAAAGTTCTGTATCGAACGTCACCAGTTCTTAATTAAATATCATAACAGAAATAGAGAATTGTACAAGGTTATCTTTGGTGCGCATTTTCTAATGATGACTATTGTCTTGGTGACAACGCTGCAGACCATGAATTCATGGGATGTGATCAACACCCTTTTAACTGCAGTTACCGGTATTATGCCTCTATCTCTATATTGTTTTGGTGGAGAATTATTGATTACTGCAAATTTGGAAATGTCAGATGCAGTTTACGGATGTGGCTGGCAATATATGAAGTTAAAACAGACGAAAACTATTCTGCTTATGTTATGCATGACACAACATCCTCTATATCTAACAGCAGCTGATGTTTTTGTTATGAATAGAGAAACATTTGGTAAAATTGTACGGGCCGTTTATAAAATTTATGCTGTATTCAATTGAATATTATCTCTTGTAATGTTATATACGAATACAAAAGAATATTAAAACAGTGTGCCTATGAAAAAATATAGTATAGAAGCATAGAGGAATCGATATGTTTAAATGGAACACATGCTTATGTAGACGTTACAAAGTATTGCACAAATAAATGATATACATATAATGTCTTGTTTATTATAAACTACCCTATTCCCGCTTGCTTAGATGGATATTAAAAAATTGGCAAAGGGCCTAGTGGCATTGTGGCAACACCTCGGAGTGTAAACATCTTCGTACAGTCAGTGCACACAAAAGTATTGTTATAAACAGTAAAAAGTTGTTGTTCGATATCAAAACCGTGTTAAAACGAAAAAGGAAACCAGCACACGGTGTTGTGAAGAAATACCGTCAAAACTGTTAACGGATTGGAAAGAATATCGCCAGTAAATAGTGTAAGCAATTTGAATAATTGTCAATTGTCAAACGATCTAACTGTCACGATATAGTACTGCCAGATCGCAAAATTAAAATTGTACCACCTTGACGATACGTTTCGTTTTACGCAATTCGAACAGCAGGAACCATGGAAGATCAGTTTCAACTTTTGTTCGAAAAAATGAAAATAGAAATGAAGAATCAAAATTTAGAATTAACAGAACATATAACAAACTCAATTATGTCGAGAATTGACGAGAAATTAGAACCTATTTTAACAGAAAATAGTAGATTAAAAGTTAAAATAGGAAATCTTGAAAAAGAAATAGAATATTTAACGAGACAGAAGAAAGAAAATAATTTGGTGATTTTCGGACAAGAAGAGAAGGATGAAACATCTAGAGAGTTGCTACAACATATGAAAATAAAATTCAAAGCCGAC